>APFE030828429.1:0-12500 GCA_000404065.3 Pinus taeda
GTGAGTATTTCACCAAATGAATTTTTAGTCACCCTAATAATAACCCTTCAAAACTTTAATAATAAATCTTTAATAATTCCTTCTCCTTTAAAAAACTTCAGTTTACTTTTCACCTTTTATTTTTAATAATTCTTGTCCTTTTATCCCTAATATTTAATTACTCAAAGTCTTTATGTTTATGCTCAATACTGTTACCTCTTTTAGTGGAACCTTTCCTCCTTATATCTCAAAAAGGCCCTTTTTTGTTATCATAATAATTTAATTAATATAATAATTTTACTTGCTCAACAATTACTCTCCTCTATGATTTCAATTGAAGATGCACGATCAATTTAATTTCTTGGACGAAATCGATTATGGTTCACTGAATAGTTTTTTGTAGCCCTATTTTACGAAAACCCCTCTTTAAAATTTAATATTAAGATATTACACTGCAGATTTGTACAGAGACATGAAAGTGATTTGTAAGAACATGACTGTGTTAGTATGGAAAGCATTTAGATGTTTGAAAATATGCGATTATACCCTCTAAATTTGTTGTGAAGCAATCAAAACGCTTGGATGACTAAAACAAAATTTAGCAGAATTCAACGACTATAGGAATTAGTAGTTGGTATGATCTAGTACGACAATAGATAGAAATAGGGAGTAGCAACAAGTAGAGTGACAATAGTAGTTGTTTGATGGGGGACAGTGACTGAATAGGCTTGACTGCGACAACACGAGATGGTAGTGAGATGGTGACAAGCGTTGGTCATGGGCAACAACAACAAATGGTTGGCCGATTGTCGAGTGAATTAAACTTGGTGGCAGCGCCGGAGTATGGTGGTAGAATGGAGTAGGGAGCGTGCTAGTAGCAACTGCGTTCTGTGTAGAGTGCCACGACAATGGCAATGGTGGCCGATTGATGACTAAGTGTCTGCTGTTCACTTTCTTCCTTCTTATTTTTTTAATATTTTTCTTGTTATAATTTTTTAATATTATAATTTTTTTTTTCTATATAATACTACCTAAGCACCCACGGGGATTGAATGGTGACTTGTCGCAAGGAGTGCCTTAAACAGTGCACCCAATTCCACATCAATTCAAAGCCTCGTGGGCTTTTTTAAATATTATTATTTATATATTATATATATATATATATTAAACTAATTTGTTTTTTTAATTATTTGTTATATACTTTTATTTTATTTTATTTTGTTTTTAACTTTTCTAATAATTTGTTTTCAATCTTTTTTTAGCTCCTTTTTTCTTTGTTGTAAGTGGCCAAGGGCCTGATGATGAATCCAAAAATGGAGAACCTCCAACTATGTAGCGAAACACTTGAACGACAAAGTTGACGAATTTCGATGGCCAAAGAACTGGATTGGAGATTGCACTCTATGCAACAGTTGAGCGGTCAAAGGATCAATCATCAAACGACTCTGATACCAATGCAACGAACAAGGTTTGTATGCTTAGAGGAATGTTCTGATACCAATGTAACGAACAAAGTTCGTATACTCAGAGGAATGCTCTAATACCAATGGAACGAACAAAGTTCATACGCTTTGATACCAATGTAATGAATAAAGTTCGTATACTTAACAATATACTCAGAAGATCTAACATATGTAAATATTAATTATAGGATAATAATATATTATATAAATGGATAGAATATATGAGATGATTACAAATGAGGGTAAGGGCCTGCTTATATACCTAGGCAGGTACCTCTTCACAAATGGTCATGTCCTTAGAGACATGCCTCTTCACTACTAATTACTAGTTAATTAATCATTAATATTGTTCTTTACATTATTTGTATTATTTATATATATATTTAATTCATAACACAATACACGTGCAGGCATTGGATGAACTCACTCAGGATCCTTTTGGGCCAGCTTCGGGTTGGTTCTCATCGATTCCAAGTGGAGACTGACCACCATATACTGCAATCTGACAGGATCTGCTAGGTGTGTCACCTTTAGGAGGTAAAGACAAAGCAACACCTCATTTTTAGGTGGCCTTTATACTACGAGATCAAATGGTGATACCACTTCCTCTATAGAGATTTAGGAGGATCCTTGTCTACCGTCTTCTGGTATCCTGACCAGAGTTGCCTAGTCCTCTTCATTAGGGAGATATTCAGACACAGATCTCAAATTGTACATAGTAACATTCCCTGCCTCACTTGAGGACGATTCAGACGATTACATGATACTTTTTGGTTGATCCGGCTGATTGAAGCCACAAGTGACAAGTTGAGTTTGAGAGGATTTCAGAAAGTAGAATAGTGAGACCCCAAGTATCCTCTCAAGGCCCCCTCTTCGAGAGGCCACTGGGTATCCTCGAGACCGTTGCAGAGGTGCTGAACAACACATTAGTTCACTCACACACCCAGAGTGGTAGAGGGATTAGTTCCAGATGATTCTTGAGCAAGGTGCCCCCTCCCCGATGGATTCCTCCCCAGACCTATTGGAGCAGCCAAAGACTTATCTAGAGCTTCTTTCCTTCAGCCTCGAATGCTAGGAGTATCCCTTGCTCCTACCCCCAGGATCATACAACTGGATGCCTCGTTGGATTCAGAGGACTCTGATAGCGAGCCATTGCCATTGTTGGCCCCCGCACTATCGACAATCAGACTCTGGAATTCTTGACATCATCGACCTCCAGCCTTGGACTTATTCACTTGGTATTCTACATCACCAACCTTTCATCTGGTGATATACATGTTTATAAGGTTGTGCTATTATTGTATCCTTATTTACTTCATTTTATTCTAGATTTAGCTTTGGCATTTTCTAGGAGTTGCATTTGCACTCCCACGTTGTACTCATATTGGATGTATCCTTTAGTCTCATTGATCTAATTTTGTATTTATTCCTTGGACATTTATAAAATTATCTTATCTTATTATGGTTCATAGAGGACCATTGTAAAGGAAGTTTTATTTCTCTGTTTGAATTGATCTTGTTTATAGTACTCGGTTATTGTTGAGCAGGACATTAATCTGTCACAAGTCATGTCATACTCAAGGTCCCATTAGATACTTGTTAAATTGGCATCTAGGGTCAAACTCCATGTGGATCAGCTTATTTATGGCAGCTGATATTTTTACTGGATCCCTCTCGTCGAGAGGTGTAGGATTGATCCAAAGATCATCCGATTCCGATAAGTATTTATGGAGATATGAATTTATTTTGTTTATGTAATTATTATCAAGCCGACCAGCACTTATGTAGGCTCTAGAAGCCCAATAGACGTGTCTATTCACCATCTACGTTTTAGTATAAATTGGTGAGGATTTGAAGTTATTTCAACACACATTCTTGATGTGATCTCCTCTCCACGTATTGGGTTTTTGGAGAAGGAGAGTCACAAAAAGGAATTCGTTGACCTAGTTGTATGATGCCCTAGCTGATCCATCTTAAGGATAAGGGTTCGGATTTCTCTGCCTAGGCACAGCAAGCCAAGGAAAGGACAGCGAAGGACTGGGAGGCTGTATAAGGAGGCCGAGGAGCTGTCTAGAGGGCCATAGCCCTGATCTTGGAGGCCGAGGTGCAGGGGGACTGTTTTAGGGCTGTTTGGATGGAGGAATAGCCCTTGGAAGAGCTGCCACAGTCAAGAGGAAGCTTGCTGTAGCAAGCCTCAATGGAAAAGAGGAGGCCGAAGGGATGAATGGGGTTGGAACAGCCCAGCATTGCAGCCAAGGCTCTCCTCCCCTCTTAGAAGAGCAAGCCGCAGTAAAAGGAGGGCTATTCTGGCCATATTTGAAGACTGTTAGGACTGCTGTTGGAGTGCCCTAACCAGTCCAGCAGTGCAGCAATCTGAACGCCCTAAAACAATGAACAGATGCATGTTTATTGGAGCAGCATTTGATGCTTGTTGGGTCAAAGAAGTTGACCAGTTTGGATCAGACTTATTGCAGCCTGTTGATGCCGTGTGGAGGGCCTTCCGTGGTGGTGAAGTGTCCATCTTAGGATCAGAACTGACAGTGTAGTATTGAGCATCTTTGGACTGGTTATACAGCTGAAAGAGAAGCCCTAGCTGCTGTCCAAAGGTACTCTAACCGCAGGTCTAAAAGAAGTCTTAGACGCAGATATGAAGTTGCTTTAGAAGCCCTACACGCAGTAATAAGGAGCCCTTGATCCACTGTTCAGATATGCTCCTATCTGCAACTAGCCACAGTCAAATAGAGGCTGCTATATTGTTGCTTAACTTAACAAGAAGGGACAGGTATCAGGCATTGAGGTCAGTACAACACTGGGTGCAGATCCGTGTTAAAGAACAGCTAAATGATTGGAGCAGATCAGTGACAGGGGCAGCAACATGAAGTGCATAGCATGGTCATGATTAGTGCAGCATGGTGCAGTATGCAGTACTGCATCTAGAGGACCAGATGCAACACGATGATAGGTATCAGTTGAAGCAGAATGTCTTCAACTGATCTCATCATTATACGAAATGATCTATGCTAGATCTAGATAAGTCAAAGTGTTGACTTCTGTTGTAAATGTACTTTCTCTCTCTCTCTCTCTCTCTCTGCCGAACTTTGAAGATAAAAGAAGATTTGATCAAAGGGTTTCCCCACACATTGTGGGGTTTGTCCCTGGCTCGCGCCATATCTTGTGTCCTCTTGTCTTGGCTTGTCTTCTGCGTTTTGTATTTATGGTCTATCTGCAGTTTATCGTAATGCTGATGTGATTGCTAACAGTGAAAATTTAAATAAATTGCTCAAGCATAGAACATACCTAAAATTAACACTACTCCACATGATGTTCAAGCCATATAACACTCCCGAAGAGCATCTGATCTAGCAAATGCAGCATTGCCCCTTTATAGCGAAGCGTTGGCCACTTTGATGACCTGAGCTATTGATGGATACCCGAGAGCACGGTTGCGGGGGAGCGGCTCCACTCCCCCTCCCCTCGAACCCACTCCCAAAATTGCTCCAGCAGGGAGCGAATTTTGGGAGCAATCCCAGGAGCGAATTTTTCGCTCCCTAGCTTTTCTTGAAAAAACATTCCAAACGCAATTTTTTTCAAAGAAACAATAATTTTTGAGTGGGGCAACCTAATGATCAAGCCTATGGCCCTAGCATTGATATGCGATTCATGGTAATGTTAAATTCTTAAAGTAAAAGTGACATTCTCTTTAATCTTCATTTCATCGTTTTACTTAAAATTTTAGCATTACCATGAAATGACTTAGGATGTTTGAGAGTGGTTCCGACCTCATTGGATTTCATATGGAGAAAGTAGAATTTTAGATCTCATTCAAAATCCAGCAGACTTATCAATTTTTCAGGATTTCAGGATTGGGGGCATTACAATGTTTCAATTGGATTTTGTCATGTACTAGGGTATGGAACTCATATTTAATCAAGAGCACCAATCCCTCTATGTACCTTGATGTTAGTGACATTGGTTGTCGAACTCCTCTATCATGACCTTACTAAAAATGTACCCATCACTCAAACAAAATCTTGACTTGACATGCTATGCTTTTTCTATTATATGTTAATGCTTAGAGGGTGATATTAATGACAAAGATCCCTATATAGATCCAAAGGTAATTACAAAGATACCTTTAGATATTAATGCTTAGAGGGTGATATTAATGACAAAGATCCTGATTTTCCAACAAAATTCAAAAATTAGACATTTCTCGTGGAGCAAGAGGCCCAAGCATTAGCAATAGATAATAGATTTACTTGTCTTTTCTAGTTTCTAGTAGTTTTTATAGTTGTGGACTCTTTCATATTTATTATGATACTTTTTGTAAACAATATATCACAATTTAAGTTTGAAGTTTGAAGTTGACAATTATAACTCATGGTAATGAATTATGAATATGATGTTTCCTGAAAGTTGAAAGTTGTTTCATTTCATTTCATTTTTTAACATTTCATTTCATTTCATGTTAGAATTTTTATATAATTTTGGTGATCAATGATGATAAATGTTATGTATTGAATTTTGAAAGCTTGAAACATTAAGATTGATGAATCATGAGACTCGATATGTTGTATGTTACTAACTTGTGGATGTGGTTGATGAAGATTATAACTTCTAGATGATTGATGTTATATGGTTCAATCAATGTTTTTATGTTTTTTATATCTAATCCACATTCTGCATGCTTTTGTTGACATATATGCATCAAAATATATAAAATTATTGCTCCCCACTCCCGCTCCTGCTCCCAAGTAACCTTGCCCGAGAGCACCTTAGAAGCTAGAACATTGAGGCTCTCTTGCTTGGCATGGAGGATTCTTGATGATGTACCAGTGGATCCAACAAGCCCCTAGGCTGGCTTTGACACTACTTCATGGACATGCTTTGATCTAGAGCCCAGATGAGGATGGTCATCCCCCATGATGATTGAGGAGGGCTTGTTACACCTAATGGAACCCCAACACCAGAGAGCAAGAGAGAGCACCACGTTGTCTACTTGGTACCCATGAAAATGACATAGGGCGCCCATAGATGGATCTCGACACATGGAGATGCTTTGAGGCTTGATTTGAGGATTTTTCCTCAAATGGAGGATGATCATGATGCTTGGAGACATTTGTAGCCCTTCCACTGCATTTATTGAGCATTTGGAGCCCTCAAAGGTCATGATGTCATCCCTTTTTGGAGGCTTACAGCTCACACGTGAAAGCTTCTATTGGCATATTTTGTTGTTGAGCTAGTGGCTTGGCTTTTAACCCAATTTTACTTTGTCTACTCAAAAATCAAACTTCTGCAGGGGATTTTAGTCATTAATTAGAGGTGATAGACCTCATATAAGTAGAGGATCACCTCTATCATTTGTTCATCATCACATTTGTCGAATTTGGCCTCTCTAGAATAGAATCGACTTGCTCCTTGTACTTTGCTACTTATGGAGATGCGATCTTATGTGGATATTGGCTATTGAAGACTAGTTTTTGTCACGGAGACTTCATTTTGGGAGTGAAATAAGAGATGTTCTTGGATATATTTTGAGTATTTTTGTTGAATATCTTTAATGGTTATTGCACGTAACAGAATACTGCTAGGGTTACTATTTTCCTTGTCAAAATGCATATGTTTACATGAAATTCTGGGATGTGAAGCTGGAAAACATACAAGGGGACCATTCCCCTCAATTGAGACTCAAACCACTGATATTCTTCAAATGGTCCATTCTGATCTATCAGGTATGTTGTCTGTGACATCTTTGGGTGGATATTTGTATTATGTTATTTTTGTGGATGACTTCTCCCGCAAAACATGGATATATTTCTTAAAGAAGAAGGATGAAGTATTCAAGTGGCTCTGCTCCTTCAAAGCCTTGGTCGAGAATCAAACAGGGATGAAGATCAAAATATTGAGGACCGATAATGGTACCGAATATGAGTCAAATGAATTCAAAGACCATTGTAGAGAATCTGGAATTAAGAGGGAGACCACTACCGCATATACTCCTGAACAAAAAGTTGTTTCCAAAAGGAAGCCACTCATGCCATGCTACATGATCAAGGTCTTCCAAAGTTCTTATGGGGAGAAGCTGTCAACACCGTTGTGTATGCCCAAAATCAATGCCCACATCAAGCTTTAGACTTCAAGCCACCCGAAGAAGTTTTCACTGGTAAGAAACCTGATGTTTCTAATTTTAGAATTTTTGGTTGTCTTGTATATTTTCATGTACCAAAAGAGAAAAGAAACAAACTAGATGCATCTAGGAAGAAACGAACGTTTGTGGACTACAGTGAAACTTCAAAGGCATATAGAATCTATGTGCCTGGTCAAAGGAAAGTGGAATTAAGTCATGATGTCACTTTCGATGAAGATTTTGCTCTTAGAAAGATCCGAGATCTTCATATTCCTAGGAAGAACAATGATGATGTTGATGCAAAAAAGCAGGATGAACCTCCATCTGATGAATCGATGCCCGATGTTGAAGCTCCGATGGATCCCATTGATCCACCTCCTAATGAGCCCTCTACCTCAAGAAAAAGACCTTTGTGGCTCAAAGATACTCTTGAAGATGCTGAGAAACATATTGGACCGGGGAGGCATTTCGTAAAAGCAAGAAGCCAAATAGGTACCAAAGGTACTTAACTGCCATGAGTACCATTGTATAATCTAAGCCTTGTACATTCGAAGAAGCCGTGAAGCAACTGGTTTTGAACGATGCAATGAATGAGGAATATGAGTCGATCATGAAGAATGACGTCTTGGATGTGGTTCCTAGACCCAAGGACAGTCATTGGTCACTTCAAAATGGCTCTACAAGATCAAACATGGAGCTGATGGGAATGTTGAGAAATCCAAGGCCAGATTTGTACCTCGAGGCTTCTCTCAAAAGCTAGGACTAGACTATGATGAGATATTTGCACAAGTTGCCCGATATACCACCATCCGTTCAATCATAGCCCTTGTTGCCTCGCAACGATGGAACCTACATCAAATGGATGTCAAAACTACCTTCTCGCATGGTTCACTTAAGGAGGAAGTATATGTGGAACAACTGAGGGGTTCGATGTTCAAGATCATGAGACATACGTATGCAGGTTGAAGAAAGCCCTCTATGGGTTGAAGCAAGCCCCTAGGGCTTGGTATATGAGGATCAATAGCTATCTTATGAAGCTGGGATTTACAAGAAGCGATGTTGACCCAAACCTATACTTCAAGGTTGAAAAGGACAGAGCTCTCATTCTGCTCCATTATGTGGATGATCTCTTTCTCACAGGTGATGACCCTCTCATTCATTAATGCAAGAGGGAATTGGCTTCCGAGTTCGAAATGAAGGACCTAGGACTGATGCATTATTTCCTAGGGTTGGAGGTGTGGCAAAAGCTAGGTGAGATTTTCCTTTTTCAAGGAAAATATATTGTGAAGCTACTTGAGAGATGTGGGATGGTGGACTGCAAGTCTATGGCTTCTCCGATGGAACTCAACTTTAAGAAGCTATGTGGAAGTGTTGTTGGCCCCAGATTGGTGAACCCTACTGAGTATCATCAACTTGTGCGGGCCTTGATGTTTTTGGTCAACTCCCGTCCTGACATATGCTTCGTCGTCAACATATTGGGTCAATATATGGTCGAGCCTCATCACATCCATTGGATTGTTGCCAAGAATCTCTGAAGATATCTCCGGGGCACAATCCACTATGCACTGTGATACATTGCTGGGAGTTTCAGACTACATGGATATACAGATGTTGACTGGGATGGCAGTGTGGTAGATCATAAGAGCGGGTCTGGTTGTTGCTTCTCTTTGGGGTCTGCTTCTATATCTTGAATGAGCAGGAAGCAGAAATCAGTGCACTAAGCACAACCAAGTTCGAATACATTGCTACGAGTATGGCCTGTTGTGAAGCAATCTAGTTGAGAAAGCTCTTCAATGAGCTATTTGAGCACGTGCTAGATACCACCATAATCTTCCACGACAACCAGAGTGGGATTCGTCTATTAGAGAATCCCATGTTCCACAACCGCTCCAAGCACGTTGATATCAGGTACCACTTTATCGAAGATATGGTACAACGAGGAGCAGTTAGGCTCCAACATATTAGAACAAATGAGCAGTTTGCAGACATTCACACAAAGCCTTAAGGGAAGGTCAAATTCTTAACCTTCTAAGAGATACTTGGAGTTGTGGAACGACCCTCCTATGAGGGTCCCATATGAGTTGGACATGAAGGTCTAGGAGCTCCTAGTGGTGTGGGGTACTTCTTGGAGCTATGAGCGACCATAGGGTGAGTGGTTCACCTTCCCCTAGTGGTTCGTTGGATACAGGGTGAGTGGTTCGCCTTCCCCTGTGATAACCCATTATGGTTGACATGTGTGTAGGGTGAATGGTTCACCTTCCCCTACCCAGACACATGCATCTAAGGTGATTGGTTCACCTTCCCCTATGATTGACATATTCATAAGATGAGTGGTTCACCTTCTCCTATGGAATATGAGCAGGATGAGTGGCTCACCTTCTCCTATTGATGCCCTGGCACACATCCTACCCGTAGAGTCCGGGACTCATGGGAAGTACCTCTCAGCTGGCCAATGAGTTGGGAAAATGTGGTTAGGGACCATGGCACTATCGATGGACACGTCGTGTACTGTCGTACTCTCTATGACTAGGATGCATGGTGTCCAATAACTTAATCTGAGATCGAGGACTGACTTTTTCTTAGTGGAGAGTAATATGATCTCATGTCTCACTCTCGATCACTTCTTCATTATTTCTTCATGGTTCAACAACGCAGAGCAGTACAGGACAGTGATGGCAGGAATGATACAAGATGACAGGTTGGCATGATGATGGATTGGCAGGTGGAATTCTTCCTAGTTGAGAGGGAGTGTTAAAATTGGCAACTACGGCCAAATTCCACCTTATGACAGTTCATATGATGGAGATTATTATTGCATTGGATTCCTCTTTTCGAGAGGTATAATTTTGATATAAATATCATCTCATTTTGAGAAGCAGAAATGGAATTTTGAATTTATTCTTTCTCATGGTCAAATTATCAATGTCGGCCTCAATGAAATGTAGGCTCATGAAGCCCAATAGATGTGTCTCCTCACCCTCAATGAATTGTATAAATAGGAGTGACCCTTCTCTCATTTGGACATCACTCATCTCATCACATCATCTTCTCTCTCCTCTCTTGATTGGTTTGTACAACTTGGAGGCTCTCTTCTTTGCACGTGTGGAAGGAAGATTTCTGCACTGGTTTTGAAGGCTGAAAATTTCAAAACTAGGGCATTTGACCTCTGTTTTGGGGTTGAAATTTCGATTTCTATAGGTCTCATTCTTTGGCACGGATTTTGAGGTGATTAGGGGACTTTTTGACTGAGTTGACTGTTGTGTTGACTTTTTGGTTTGACTGCAAAATTACAGCAGACTTTGACTGGGTTGACCGAGCTTGCTTTCGGTTGAGTTTGACCCTCTTTGTAGGCCGCATTCTTCTGCTGTTGACCGAGCTGATGGGAGGATGTTTTAGGGCAGATTTGACCACCGTTGACTTTTTAGTTAGGGTTGCATTGACTCCTGATTTGGCAGATTTGTTTTGGGCATGTATTTCTGATATATGTACTCTCTCTCTCTCTCTGCGCTGAACTATTGAAGAATAATAAGAAGATTTGATGAAAGGGTTTCCGCACATTGGGGTTTGTCCCTGGCATCCACCACATCTTGTGTCCTCTTGTCTTGGCTTGTCTTTTGCATATGTTTTTATGTTCTATCTGCATTTATTGTCAAAGTGTATAAGTTAATGTGAATGCTACTGAAGCTAATTAAAATTGTCATTGGGCTGATAAAAAACATTGAAGAAAATTGTGCTAAAGCATATAGAACATACCATTGTTATCTAAAATTAGCACGTTCTGAACATGTTTCTGTAAGCCAAATTTGTTTAAGTGTATAGTTTGTCGTTCACCACCACTCATGTAAAAGGCATCATTAGATGATTGATTATTTTTTTAAAACAAAAAGAAAATCGATGTACCTATTATATGCATAATGAGTTATGTTTTTGTTGTTATTTCTTTGGCTTTGCTGGTATAAACGGTACGAACAACAATTAATGGGAATGCCATTTACATACTTTACTTCCTGTGTCTAAAAGTTAAAACTTAAAAACCCTGTTGTGCCCAGCTAGATAAATACAGTTTGAGCCAGTTACACAACAAAACCCACAATAAAATAATACAGATGATTGAGTTTTACCTAGAAAGAAATCTCTATTAATATCTTTAATATTTTGTGGGGCTTGGTGTTTTTTCAATTGTAGGAATCAACTTCTACGCATACATTGACAACAAGCTGAACCTAATTTTAACGAGTGGACAGAAATTTTATAAAATTACAAACAAGAAAATTGATTACAATAATGAAGGTTTTAATCAACCACAGTAAGTCTTACAGCAGACCTGGACGGCAGACCTGGATGCCCAACAAGATGTCAACCTTGATGAACTAGAAAAGATATGCTATCTCGCTTTTAACAGTCAAAATATTGCACAATAGGAAAGAAGATTTTTGTTTGGTCTCGTAACCTTCCATGCTAAGAACTGTAACAAAGAAGGAATTGAAGAATTAAAAAACTGTAGATATGCAACTAAACGAAAGCCATAAAAGCTCGCATCTGGATGAACAACAAAGAGGGAAGGAGTATTTTCTTTTGTTCACATTCTTTGATGATAAATATGAAAGATTAAAATGTTCTAATGGAAAACACGTTAAACATAATAGCCATTCATTTCCTTGCCCTAACTTGGGATAAGCGAAATAGTAAAAACCTAAGTTGCACGAAATGGGGAAACAGGTACGAATTTCCGAAATGGGCACGGGTACGAAACGTGACCCCCAGCCCCCAAATTTTGGAAACGGGGAAACACTATTATGACATAGACATGTACAGGGAAGACTATAGACTTTTAAAAGTCACGAAGGAATTCGCATATGCTGAATAGCATTTACTATATGTAATTTTTCACCATATAATGGAAGATTACGATTTTTCCTTGGACAAATAAA
>APFE030828432.1:0-27708 GCA_000404065.3 Pinus taeda
AAGATTCCACATGGGAGGATGAGAATTTTATACAAAAGTATCCAGAACTACTCAAGCGTTGAGGACAACATTTTTTTCGAAGGAGAGGGCATGTTGGGTCCTTATAATACTAGTGATTACCCCATTACTATGGTAGTTGTACCCCTTATTAATATTGTTGTGCCCCTATTGCCCCCATATTGTTATTACTGTGCCCCATAGAATCCCTCTATTGTTATTTTTGTGGCTTATATTATTATTATTAGGTCAGTTGGGTTATATTGTGACTCCTTAGACTCTTATATATAGAAAGGAGGTTTTATCATTTGATCATCCAAGAATTGTTCATTTATGTAATGTAAAGGAGGTTGCCCCCTCGAAGAGGCTGAATTCTAAGGCGTTGATCTATCTTTTCTATCTTTTCTTGAGCTGGTTTCATAACATTTTTGAGCACGTGAGGTGGGGTTTCCAGCCATATCTTTGTAGCAGGTAGTGCGGAATTGTTGGGGACTATGCAGTGTTGCAGTTGGTCAGTTGATTGTAGCTCCAGGTTGCCATTGCTTCACGTGGGCTTTGATTTGCCTTCCTTTGAGGCAAGCCCAGGTGCATTCCTTCCATATTTTTTACTCTTGCACCAATTTATAATAAAATGGATCAGTTGCTTCCATATTTCTGATAGTTATGGGTGTTTTCTATTTGTTTGAAATTTATGTGGCAAAAAATTATTATTTTCTTGCATATCACTATTTTTCCTATTTTGGAACATTACAATGGTATCAGAGCATGATATTGGCCCAGTTATGGATAACCAGTAAGATCATGGAATATTCGGGTATGTAGGCATAGTAATGGGTGAAACCATAAACAAATCCATGGCTTAAGATAAATTCAGTGTGCAGAAATTTTCGGGTGGAATCCATTGGGACAATGAGAGGTTGGCCCAGTTGAGGAGGGTGACAAACCAAACCCATCCTCATCCTTACGATAGAGACACTAGACATATACAAATTGTGGGGGTACAACCATCTACACCATGTGGGGTAAATTGACAGACTCATGACACCAGATCTCCTCAAAAGGAGCATACACGACATGAAAAATTAGAGGGTGATACTAGGAGGAACTTCTGCTCATGGAGACCTGGCTTTAGATATGAGGCGCTTAAGGAGGAGATTGAGCATGAGGCAAAGGACACATGAGAGCATGAGGAACACATTGGTATATCTAGTGTGGCACAAGAGTCACCATTGTTAGAGGCCTCTTTGATAGCATCAGTTGACACCTTGGGGAGAGAGTAGAGCATACACCCATAAGGCCATCCATTTACAAGGTGTCAGGAGACACAGACATGTCAAACGTTGAGGAGGTGACATCTTTTGTTAAGGTATCCATTGATGAGGTATCTAGGGTTGCGACCAAGTTTTAAGGTGATAACAGTGCATGACAGGATGATGAGATGTTGAGAGATTTCACCACCCTTGATGAGGATTCGATAGGTATAGAGGCACCTAGATCTACGACAGGGTTGCGGGATGAAAGTCACCTACAACAACATGGAGAGCACCTAGAGGGGTGTGAGCTAGTCATGGAGGGGTATTTTTTACTCATCTTGAGCCCATGGTGGAGGAGGATGAGCAGTCTTCTTTGGGGCCAACCACTAACTTAGAGGAGATAGATGCACAAATCGTCAACAAAGTTTCAGTAGTTCCATATAGTAGCTCTCTCTGGGCTTATATAGATGTGGCTTGCAACATTACTATACTACCTTTACACCATGGAGAGAGACATGAAGAGACCCCTCGAAAAATTTTATGTGTTGATTAGGATGGTGTGTTGAGGTGACATGAGCGGCGTGGGGTGCAACACTCGTAGGATGGAGGGATTGTTCTATGTGCTGGAGTTTGTGCATTTGATCCCTCTCTTTGGGGTTGGATGGTGAGAAATTACGATTTGGTACTCAGTGGAGTGGGCTAGACTCATGGAGATGGTTGTAGTCTGGAGTGAAGCTCAGTGGGAGCTCTTAGACATCAAGGGTACTAGAGGCCAAGATTGGCATTGGGATCTAGGCGAGGTTTCCTATTCGATATCAGACATGAGGGATGGCTATGGCATTGATGAGGTAGTTAACCCAGTGCCTAAGTGCATGCATATCTTAGGGGAGTTCCAGTCGGCACTAGTGGCCAGGTGGTTTTTGAGAAGACTCCATTGGTTGTTTTTGCATGTTAGTTGTGCATGGGGGCATAGGATGATTAAGATTCTCTGGCAGGGGCTGGTTAGAGGAGGTGGCATGGGTAGGCCATCAAACCAAATATTGTATGGAGACGAGGTTCTCCCATTGAGTTTTAGGACTCAAGGTTCATAGAGGATTGACACATCAAAGACATCCCCTCTAGAAGGAGTGGAGTTAGGGTGCTTAGGTCTACTAGGATGGACGAGGGGGACATGACACGTGTCATGGTGGGGTCACCAGTAGAGTGGAAGAAACTTTGGCACATGCAAGAAACCATATGTTACATGGTGGTATGACAATAGGCAATGGTACACATGACTACACAGAGTTAGTTCGTAGCAGCCAGTGTTATATAGAGGGATGTGGTCTTATGCATACAGACCCAATTCTAGGCCATAACACCCAATGATGTGCAGGGCTATACAGCAAGGAGCAGTGGCCTGCAGAGGAGCATGGAGACGCATGGTGGTATACCACAACATGCTGATTTACACGATGGGGTAGGAGGAGTGACTCGCATCACGTTGAGGACATGCTTGGAGTGATAGATTTAATGACATAGGCATGACAAGGGATGGTACAAGATGGCATAGTCGTAGCCGAGGGTGTCCAGTGGTGTACAAGGACAAGTTGCGGCATATAGTTGCATGTCAAGGAGTGTGGTGGTACTTGCTGGTATGCAGTGACACACGATGCGTTGTAGCGGGCTCTTGGAGCGTTGCCTCCAGGGAGACTTATGGATAGGTACAATAGGTGTACCATTGGATGTAACTCACCTAGGATCGATGAGGACATTGTTGAGCATATGGGGACACCATGTTTAGTGGAGGCAGGGCCTGAGGGGGTTATCAATAGATCCAAGGTAGAGAGAGGGTCGTCTGTTGGATTACTCTTGAGAATTCCGACATAATTTTGATCATATTCTTTGGGACATACCCACCCATCTTCCTCCAATGTTGCTTACAACCGTAGAGAGTTTGGGTGTTGCCCTTTGACACTCTCCATTTAGGAAGCAGGGCATGGGAGGCTCACCCTAAGCAGTTGGATGATACATCATGTATCATGGCCTGAGAGGAGACTCTCTAGTTGAGACACTTGGTAGGTGCACGAATTGACAGTTATAGGCTTAGGGATGGCATGGTTGATTTTCGAGGTAGCATATGTTCCACCCCTAGCCTCACAGTTAGGGAGGTGATTGAGAGGGAGTTACACGGTGCTTTTTCAGCTGGAAAACTCGAGGCTTTAGGTGAGCATGAGGTGCAGAAGATGTAGTCCTTGTTGGCAGGATGATGCCTAGGCTTCCAGCAGTACCCAACCACATCATCAGGAGTTGGGATAGTAGATCTCGCTGTGTGATTTGGCAGGCATATAGGAGATGGATATTTGCAACACAGTTTCTTTATGCTCAGTTCCTACCTATTAGATACCTATAAGCGGCAGAGACGGGGCACAGAGGGGTCCCAACAGCTAATAACATATCATAATGACAAGAAGAGAGGATTGGGGGTTGTGGATCTCCAATATGGTTATGGGATCCAGGGATCCAATGGATTGGTGGGATACTCCACTCCTCAGTGAGCATGGTCAGGATAACAGGCAGATTGATTCATTCACAAGTAGATACATGGGGGATCATTGAAGCCCTCACCATAGGATCAGGCAAATTGTTTCTCAGGATTGGGGCTAGCCATAGAGTGATAGGTGCTGGCACTGTTGAGTCGCTTTTGAAAGATTGACCTAGCCTTGATCATCGCATAGATTATGGTTGAGAGTTATGGGAGAGGAGGAACTGGTATAAGCATGCTAGGCAATCAGTCATGACTAGAGTGTCACGAAGTCAGCAGGACATGTTCCTTTTGCGATGGGCATGGGATTCTGGCATAACAGGGCTAAGAAGTTCAACTATCCATTAAGGTGAGCTGGTTTCTACAAGGGAGGGTAATCTAGATCTTCCATTTGGTTTTAGTGATTCATTGATGGTGTGGGGAACTTCACCAATGTGGTCGAGTGATTGATAGGAAGAGATTAGGGGCCTGGGTAGACGAGGGTTCAATCTCACCAGGATTGGATTACATCTTCAAGAGTTTACTCTTGTAGTGCATGAGATGGACTAATTAGTAGGGAAATTTCATGGGGATTTGGGCAGAGTCCTACATTATCATGATGCTCTACTTATTTCTAGTATGTAGAGGGCTTCTAGTACCTGTATTTGGTTGGCTGTCAAGTGGAGCAAGGCGGGCTTCACATTTATTAGGATGGCTTGGGATCGTAGTATGGAGGTATTCCTTCATCTCGGGACAGTGCTTAGATTGGGGATGACTCAATGATACATTTGGGATCCTGGTATTATTGGTGGTTACAGTGGTGATCAACAGTCAGAGAGGGAACTTGTTCAGCCATTACTTGATGACAAGCAATTTTTGGCAAGGAGGATTGTAATGTTCCTTCCTAAATTATTTTGGGACAAGGTTTATTTCTACATTTTGGGGGCCAATTTTGGTGAAGACGGGGACCATTTGACTTTTGATAGAAGACTTAGGAATTAGAGGCAAGTTTATTTTATTTTATTTTATTTTTTTAATGATATGTGGGGACCACCCACATAATAAATACACACTCCCTAAGCCAATGATTCAAAATGCATGAGAGGGAAGAAAGGCTCTGCAAAGGCAACACACTTCATTTGGAATTATTGGCTTATCGAATTTGATTATGTTGCTCGAGTTGTTTAGCAGGGTCACTTGTTGTTCAACAAGAGTTTTCCAAGCAGAGAACTCACCCTTTCTTCAGGGGACTTTGAGTGCCACCCTAGAGAGGTTCATTCATTATCCTCCGAAGGAGATTTGTAGATATGTTTCCAACATTTGTATTCAGTTTGTACCAGCAATGCGTATTTCCGGAGGATGCAATAGTGGATCTAGTGTGGCCATTGCAGCATTCTTCCAGAGGGATATTGCAGGGAGAAATTAGGAGAAGAATGCTCAATAGATTTGTTGCCTATTAGGTGAGTTTTTTTTTTGTTAAGCTTGTAAGGACCCTTCATTTTATATTTATAATCGGCTAATTTACACCACATAGGTGGTTTAGGTGGCCTCAACTTTCCTAATGAGAAACCAAGTCTGTTGGCCACCTATCCTCATTATAGGCCATCCAAAAACAATAAAGTTTCAATCTTTCTAACCAAGATAAGTATGTCTTTGTTTCATGACAAGAATCTATATGTCTATCTATCCATAAGCATTCATAATGTAAAGTAAATGTTAACTGCATATAAAAACAAAAAGAAACTAGGTAAACTGACTATCCTTGTTGCTCTTCCAATGTCGATTCCACCGGTGCTAGATCCTTAATAGCTTCTCCAGCCATCTTAGTCAATCCAATGATGCATGGGATGTGCCTTTGAATTCTGTCCAGACGAATGTCCTGCTTGTGGAGTTGGAACTGGATTTGCTACACATCATGTTTGTAGTTGGCATGTCTTGGAGAGAGAGCCATCCCCACCGAGATCTGTTCCATGGCCTTCCCCAACAAGATTTTCATAAGCCAGTAGAGGTATAAAGTCTGCTTGAATTAGGTTATCCTTCCTCTGTTATTCCTAGGGTTCGGGACTAATGTCATCCAATTCTTTATCTTCTCCTCTGTCTCATTGCTTTGCTTGATTTCTTCCTCCCATTCTTCTAACAAATTTCGAATTCCTTTGTTCCTTCCCTCCCGGTATGCCACTGCAGCTTCACTAATGAGATTCTTGACTGACTTCCTTCCTCTGCGAGGTTCCAACGTGCTCGGGTATTTAGCCTTTGGAGGCTCCTAACCTCATCTTCTATGACCCCTTTCTCTTGCTAGTCAAGCCATCTCCGCACTGTTTGATACCTGTTCACAAGAAAGAGGTGTTATCCTCAGGCTTTGAAGCATTTTATTATCTTGCTTGGAATTTTCAATGTCAACATTCTCTCCATTCCTTATCTTAACCCAATCATAGATGGAAGAGGGGGCAGGGTGGCCAATGTGCCAGTCATGAGATGTGGTTGGTCTCCATATCCCTTCAAGCTTCTCACTCCTCCCTCTCTGATGCCTCGCATACCCGGTAAGGTTGACAAGCCCCTGCCATGGCCATGTAAGTATCCCTAGCATCAACCCATCCATTCTTCTGCCGTGGTATGCCATCCCATTGCCCTCTACCCAGTAAGCCAGCACCATTCCTCTACCCCTGTCATACCCTTCCTCCCCCTAGGGATCCTAACATGTTTCTCTACGCAACTGCTACTCCCAATTCCCCAAGTCTTGCCAAGGTTGCATCCGCTAATCCACCCACCAACACAACAAGTTAATTGCTCTTTGCTACGCTTAGCTTCTACCGCCAAGCTTCCACATAAACATCACCAACATCCAACCTCACTAGTTCTACACCATGCGAAACCCGAAGTCAAAATGCTACCCATAGAAAGGGCCTCACGAACACTGGCCAGATCAGTTCCCGATGGCCTCATAACTAAGACGCAAAGCTAGACTAATACAGTGTGATGCCTCCGCCAATTTCCCTCGTGTTCCCCCAATTTCCCTTCCCAGGTGTCTCCCATTCTCCTCCAACAAGAATCAAACCAAGTCGACATTGCAAGGGAGGTGCAGAGCCAGGATACATACTCGTTTCCACTCCAAGGTTGTTATCGTTGATGTCCTTGCCTTCCTGCTCTGCTACTCCAGCTCCTTGCTCTACAAACCATAATACAATTCATCCTCACCTGTCTTTCCTTAATTTCTATGCCTCTCGCCTCGTCCCTTCCATCCCTGCCACCTTTCCCACCACCCTTGCATGTACTCATGTGAAGGGCCACCACACCCATCGCCTTGAGCATGTGGGGGGGTGGTGGGACATACCTTTCCTTTATTCTTCATTACTGCCTGCAAGCCCTATCATCCTTCAGCATGCACCCTGATTGAGGTGGCTATTAGGTGAGTTTGAGCGCTGAAAGTGGCATCAATATTTAGGAGTGATTTTGCAGACTCTGTGGCTAGCGCAAAAGAGTGAAACGAAGCATATGTGGGAGATAGAGTTTCATCCATTGGGGCTATTTCTTACTAGGAGAAATAAGGGAAGTATTGGTGGAGTTGATTGTTACATTACAGGAGTGTCTAGGGAGGATTTTGTTGGTGGTTTGACAAACAACGTGATTCAATAGCTATTGGAGAGCTTAGGGCTTTGGGGGTCGATTTTGGAAGGTCAAAACCAGGTCAAACCATATCTGGGTTTTTCTTGGTTTTTGACAAGGACCTCAAAAATAATTTTCCAGAATTTTATGAGCACTGGAGGTGGGGGTTTCAGCCATATCTCTGTAGTAGACAATGCAAAATTATTGGGGACTACGTAATGCCTTTTGAGGGTCAATTTTGGGAGTTCAAAATTACGCCAAACCATTTCTGGGTTTTTTTGGGATTTCATAAGGAGCCTAGATACAAATTTGTAGAATTTTATGAGCAACGAGGGTGGGGTTTCCATCCATATATTTGCAACATGCAATGCCAAATTATTGGGGACTACATAGTGGAGCAGTTGGTCCATTGATTGTAGCTCCGAGTTATTATTGCTTCACCTGGACTTTGCTCGGATTTCCTTTTAGGAAAGCCCAGGTGCATTCATTCGATATTTTTAATTCTTGCACCAGTTTATAATAAAATGGCTCAGTTGCTTCCATATTTGTAATAGGTATGGTCATTTTCTAATTGTTTTGAAATTTTTGTGGTAAAAATTTGTTATTTTCTTGCATATCACTATTTTTCCTATTTTGGAACATTACACAATGGTAGACTTTGTTGAGAATTTACACATTTTCTCCTCAGACTGAGATCCAAAGTGAGTATTATCACTCAGACCAAGTGTCCATATTCATACATGTTTTGTACATACATGCACAATTGAACATTTATGGTAGGATAGCACTTATGAGTCACATGACGTGATTAAGGAGTATCACTTTTACATCAACGATTATCGTGAGCATGACACACTATTCGTGCAAAATTATTTTGACCTAATTTATGAATCATTCAAAAAAATGACATATCATTCAGAAAGCATTGCATATGGTTAGATATTTGCGCAAGACAGTGCAGGTCACCACACAATTTTTATTGGTTGAGCCGACTACACAAGAAGACCAAAATTCAACATACTTGGAGCTATTTTGAAACAAGACATGGAAATGGTGAGCATAATGGTGCAGGTTCTTGTGTGAAGCGAGCACTTAGGAGGTACCAAATTAGTCATGATGCAAATCGACTCAAATCATCACTAAAGATGGTCAACTATGCAAATCCCATTTAGGACATGAAGGTCATGAATTTATTAGGCCTGTGCGTAGGTTCTTATAGAATGTTGAACTTGGCGATGTGAATAAATACATTCCTTGGTATTGTAACACTGTAGAAGGAACAAAGGAATTTCACTCAGTGTGGAGCAAAGACATGGGAGAAATATTTCCATCAAGATAAGAAAAATTTCATGTTTTTGTAAGTTTTGTATTGGTGTTAATAATTATAGACTTGATCGTTATGAAAAATGCGGATATGTGAAAGGATGGAAATACGTCCCTCTTAATCCAAAGGAACCTTATCCAATTCCCACATGGAAACAAATGCATGATGAAGAGGTCATCATTTCACTTGATCATAATCGAGTCTCTGGTCTTGTAAGGGAAGGAATGTGGCTCATCTATCATTAATGGTTTCATCTATAAATTGAAATACTGAACGTATTTAACTAATAAATATTTTTTATTTTGGTTGTAGGCGATAATTTTGATGTCACGACCCCCTCAAGAAATGAAGAGAATGTGACCTACTATTTAATGCAATGCACACATGTGAAAAGCGGGTTGGTGAGACTGTATGAAGATTGAAATTTTGCATACCAAATTGGTGGTATAGTTGTGATGGTCTATTTTTTTTAAAAGGTTAAAAAACAGGGTGATCACATTATTTATAGAGATTTTATCCCTAAAAATATCTCGCCAATATAGTCATCTAGTCATAACAACTTGGATCATTCTCATAGAAATCAAAACAAAAAAAGGTGAACCAAAGAGATGGAAGATGACATAATCAGACCATCAATATATTATGGAGACTTGCATTCCTATGAGCCATCGACCATATGAGTAGATGATGCAAATAGAAAGCCATGAAGCTGAGCCTATAGCAATGAAGTGTAATCTAATCTAGTATAAGATATCAACATATGAATATGGTAATTTATAAATGTGACAATTGAATACTCTTGTAATTTTGTAAATTTTAATAGAGAAATGTTTCCCTCTGGTCTAGGATGAATTCATAATGTTGAACATACTGTTATATAGTCTTTAGTTTTCTTGAAGTGCTTAAGTTTCTAAAGTTTTCTAAATTTCAAGGAGGTTTTATTTTTAGGGATAAGATCCTTATGTGAACCCCATAGATCTAAAATTTTATTAAAATTTAGAATCAATATGGATTTAGATTTAATTAAAAATTTTAATATATTTTTTTAAATGTCATGTATAGCATACATGTCATACATTTGGTTTCTAGAAAATTTCATTTCAGTATCTAACAAACCAACTTGATATAATATTATTTTACTTAAAATGGAAATTCAACTATCTAATTATGAACATCATTGAAATACTTTTATGTTAATTAATAATTGCATGTGTTGGTTTGATATAAAACATGGAAACACCTACACACATGCTTCATATTGGATTGTAAAAAGTGCAACAAATAGGATATATATATATATATATAATATATATATATATATATATATATAATAATATTATATATATATATATATTATATATATCATGTTATGGGTATTAAGCTTTTTTAGATAACCTCAAAAGAAACAAAATCAAATAAAACTTATTTGTAGTTTACATCTTGACATCTTTTAAAATCATTGTAATTTAACATATGTTGATTGTGCACTAAAAGACACTTTCTACAAGCCAATATGACAACTAAAATTGTTATTTTGTAAAATTTTACTTCTTGAATGTTCTTAATTGAAGGTCTTAAGATAAGGAATTGATTGAAATACTTCGATAGACAAGTAAATTTAGGAAAGTTCATAAAATTATAGACACGCATCATAAATTGTTTAAATTAACATGCATTGATTGCCTTAAAAGACACTTTCTACAATTTCAATATTAAACTAATGTACATGATAAAGTTCATAAAATTATAGAAACACATCATTAATTGTTTAAATTAACATGCATTGATTGCATTAAAAGACACTTTCTACAAGTTCAATATTAAATTGATGTACATGATATATTTTAGTTCATTTTAAGGATCAAAGTGACTTGCATCATAGTAAGGTTGCACTTATTTCCTTAGTCTATGAAACTAGAAATCAAAATTTTTATTTTGTGAAATTTTACTTCTCGAATGTTCTTAATTGAAGGTCTTGAGATAAGGAATTGATTGAAATACTTGGATAGGCAAGTAAATTTAGGAAAACTCATAAAATTATAGAAACATGTGATTAATTGTTTAAATTAACATACATTGATTGCACTAAAAGACACTTTTTACAAGTTCAATATTAAATTGATGTAAATGATATATTTTAATTCATTTTAAGTATCAAAGTGACTTGCATCATAGTAAGGTTGTACTTATTTCCTTAGTCTACAAAACTAGAAATCAAAATTATTATGTTGTAAAGTTTTACTTCTTGAATGTTCTTATTCGAAGGTCTTAAGATAAGGAATTGATTGAAATCCTTAGATATGCAAGTAAATTTAGGAAAGTGCATAAAATCATAGAAACAAATCATTAATTGTTTAAATTAGCATACATTGATTGCACTAAAAGACACTTTTTACAAGTTCAATATTAAATTAAAGTACATGATATATTTTAGTTCATTTTAAATATCAAAATAACTTTCATCATAGTAACACTATACTTATTTCCTTAGTTTATGAAACTAGAAATCAAAATTGTTATTTTGTAAAATTTGAATTCTTGAATGTTTTAATTGAATATTTTCAGATAAGGGATTGATTGAAATATTTGGATAGCCAAGTAAATTTAGGAGAGTTTACAAAATTATGTAAAATTATCTAAAAACATATCATTAATTGTTTTTTGATATATTGAATTCCAATACATATGACTTATATCATGTTATAACTGAGCTCCTGTAGAGAACCTCAAAATAAATAAAATTGAATAAAACTTATTTGTTGTTTACTCGTTGAAGACATCTTTTAAAATCAAATTTAAAACTTATTGCAATCATATTTTTGTTTTTTAACTGAACCATGATATATTTTAGTTCATTTTAAGTATCAAAGTGACTTGAATCATAGTCTAAGATTGTACTTATTTTCTTACTCTGTGAAGCGAGAAATCAAAATTGTTATATTTTTTAATAAAAGTTGTACTACAAAAAAAACTTAAACTAGTGAAATAATTAACAAATCCATAAACTAAAATTTAATGAACATCTATAAAAAAGATTAATACACATCCATAAACTGAAATAATGAATGTGTAATAATAAACTATCCATATGAAAATATATACAAATTACATTGTACATGAACATCCATAAATTGAAATAATAAGCATCCATAAATTGTCCATGTGTGAAAATATACAAAGTATGTATTACATAAAAATGTGCCTTGTTAAATTCCTATACCAATAGGAGCCATAATTTTGAATGACTAAGGTTAAGCCTTGTAATATTGTATATACCTTTGCTTTCTGCAAATGTTTTCCATGTTTAAAAAATTAAAAAATGTAAAGAGGGTATGTCCTAAAAGAGAAATCAAAGGACAAAAGAATAAGAGAAAGTCAAAAAAATGAAAATATATGAACCCCAAAAACAAAAAGAGACCATGAAAGTGTGCAAGTCTAAATGCCACTACTATTTACTTTTATGCATAATAATGATTGTGTGCAACTTGTTATTCATGCCACAATCCATGGTAATCAAACTGTTTAATCTTGGTTATTTCATGCTTTGAATTTTATGTTTATAATTAGAGAATAAAATTTGACCAAATAGCTTAATCTTGGCAGATCATAGATAGGCAGAGAAAATAAAAGGAGATCATAAGCTTAATCTAAGCCCTTGGATGATATAAGGTTAGAAATAGATAGATTACTTTTCAAAAGAAAAATAGATCATAAGGGTTTGCTAGCCTAAATGCACCCAAATAAATGAAGAAAACATGTTAAGGTAAGAGATGGGTAAGTGGAAGAAAGGTTGCTGAACTACAAAGTTGATTGGATCAAAGCACATGTATCATACTCAGACACATATTTCAACATGTATGATCAGTTATGAAGGGAAAAACAAAGGTTTACAGGTTAATGTGATTAACTCCCCCTCATTCATTTTCCCCTTATACTTACTAATTTCCTATCTACAAGTATGTTCTAGTACTTTTAATCCTACAAGTCAAAGAGGCTCAAAGCAATTCTCTAACTTTTGGTGGGACCGGACCCTCGGCTTAATGACTTGTGGATACAAATGCTAGAATCTCCTTCATAAAATCCATTCTCCTCTTACTACCTCAATAAAACACCTTTTCCTATGAATAAAGTTCATTTGCCTAGGAAAAGTGAAAACGCCCAAGTAAATCCTATTTCACCCAAAAACCCACAAAAAACACTTTATTCTAAGTATAAAGCATATGTGCAAATATTACACTTTACCTTTTTACTTAAGGATATACCCACTCCGCCACATTTCATATTAATTATTAACTTTATTATATAATTCTTGATAAAACCTTTTCCCTCTATTAACTAAATCCCTATGTAAATACCCCCAACCCTTAGTTTTAATGAAAACTATACGTTTACCCCTTATCCCAACAAGACAAGAAAATCCCCTCATTAACCTTAAATAATCACAAATCACTTGTGATTAAAGCATCAAGCCCCCCTAAGCCTTCATACATTTCATCTGTGCTATTTCACCACCCGACCACCGTTCGATCATATGCACCCAAATCTAACGATGCGTAGCCATATCAGGCTCACCCGATGCTCGAACTTTACCCGAAGAGTTAAAACCCATCATTAAGCCCCACCCAATTGTTTTAACCTATGATAAAAATAAACCCATACCATTGAGGATTAAAGCTTTGGGCCCCCCTAAGCCCTGGCTTTTATCACCCGCGCACTTCCCATGCCCGATTGTCATCTGATCAACATCCCGCTTATCCAATTGTCCACAGCCATACCGGCCACACCCGATGGCCAAATGTTACCCACCCGATAAAGCAGTTTTCCTCGACCCCCCTAAGGCTACGTGTCAAGTGCTAGAGTATATCGGGTGACCCCTCGTAAAAACCACCTTCGCCTCATAAGCGGTGCGACAACCTCCAATACCGCCTACCCTCCAACCTGATAAACCACTTAATATCTGTAATATGAATTTTTGCACCAAATTCAAAAAGTTTCCCATTAAACCTTATAACCGTTAAAACCCTCATTTTCATGCTTTTTGCCTGTTTCAGAGTATAAACCCATTAAACCCTTCGGCGCCACCCTGAACCTCTGCAACGTAATTCGAACTTCGATTACATTCAAAACATTGCCACGACTCCTTCCCCAAAAATCCTTGTGCCAGAAAGCCATCAATCACCTTCCCTGCGAACCTGTGTTTTCTTAATAATTGTTGAATTTTGCAGGTAATCCGTAGAAGAATAGACCTTGGATAAACAATTCAGATACTAGTCGCATAACTTGTTTACTCCAAGACTCGACATGAAACCTATTCAAAAACTTGTATTCAGAAGAAGAACACAATTATACAAGGAACAAAGAAGAAGACAATTACACACAGAGCCGAGAAGAAAACATTCACACAGAGCCTTGACTGTTAAAACAGAGGAACCCGATAGAGTATGTAGTTAGAAGACAAGCGGATAAAACATACAGAAAGTTGACCTATATCTATTACCATATGCTGATAAACATACAAACAAACGAATTTATTGCTGAAACACACAGTAAACAGTTAAAATGTACAGTGAAAGTAAAATCATAGTGAAGGATAAAGACAAGTCATCAAAGTGAAAGAGTATCAAATGAAAGCCTGAAGTAAATGAAGCCTCCAGTGTAATAGTTCGAACAACAAAGAGCATAAAGGGATAAAACCAAACCATAAAAGCCAGCAATACCACAATAAATGGGACAACATGAAAGCAGTTCAATAGTTGTCTCTATCTTCTTGCTAGAAGATATTTGTATTTATTAGATTAAATCTCAAGTTAGTTTGAGATATTTTGTAATAAAACTTTAGTATAAATAGTTCACAGTTTGAAGTATGTAGGGTGGATTCTTAGACATTTCTATAGAATTCTTGATCAAAAGCCTGTAAAGCCATTAGATCATTGACTGAGCCAGCAAGTTGGATTGATGAATAAAAACCAGATATTTCAAAGGATTCATGTGTTTAGTGAAGTGCAGACAAGTATTTTCTCGTGTTGTTATCTTTCTTAAATTTTTTCCATAATGTATATCTGAATCTGAATGCTATAACTGGAGTATTGTTTTAACAGTTAGGCAAATACATGTTTTCCATTGATATTTAAGTTAAGGAATTCTTAATTGCTCCTTAGTTTAGGTTCTCTCTTTATAATCTATAGCAAAGGATTCTTAATTTCCCTTTGTTTCTGATTGTCCTTTGTTCCTTGTTTCAATCCTGATCTGAGAATTCTTAATTGCTCTCTCACCCTAGTTAAAACCTTTTCACCCCTCTGGCCCAAAGACCTACACTATACTCTGCTATCTTGCCCTTTGAACATTCCCTTTAGTGAGTTGATCTAGTCCTACTGCCCTTACTTGACTCCATAGCCCAATGGTCTAGAGACATCATTCTATCCATCTATTTCAAGGATCCCACCACCCAATCTTCAATACAAATCAAAAACCCCCTGAACATTAAGAACTAGCCTTAAATCCCAGCAAACAAAGCTAAATCATATAGAGAGAGCCCTCTTTGAGCTTAGGTTGGCTAGAGCCTATGCCCAAAAGTTGGTTTGTGGTTACCTCAGTCATTTTCTTTCTTCTAATAACTTCCAGAGAAAATTCTGAGTGATAACATAGTGGCGACTCCACTGGGGAGCCAACAATACCTCATTCCTAATAAAGCTTGAAGAAAATTCTAATTCTATATTTTGAGCCTCTTAAAGTCGTTTGTTAGAAGTTATATTGAAAAAATCTCACATTTTTTTTTTTTAAATTTGGGCTTCTAGGAAGACTCATTTTACTAGGGCTAATCCAGATCCCAACCCTCCCCTAGTAGTTGATAATCCCAACCTGATTTCAAGAAAATCTAAAAAAGAAAAAAGTCCAGTTAGTCAAATACCATCAGTTAAATCTAATTCATGTCCTGATGAGTGGTTATTTTTAGAAGATCTTCCCTTTGATGTGCTATTTGATCTTTCATTATTTAGAAAAAAAATTGAAAGTGCAATCGATGAAACTGTTCTAGATCTTGATTTTATTGCAGACCTTGAAGTCCAACAGACCAATAGATCAATTGATGAGTACATTCTGAAATCTCCACAATCATCCATTAATACTACCACTACCCCTGAGTTTTCTGAACAATTGTCCACTACTTTGAGTTCACCATTATTCCCTTCAACTTCAAAATAATACCTTTTGAAGTCCATTCTTCACTACCATTTATACCTTCACTCCCTCACCAACCTATCATTACTCTTTCATCACCTACTAGTCTTGGTTCTTCATCCACTACTGCATTATTTCCAAGTACCTCAACCCCACATGTTAGCCCCTTCCAACCTACAGCAATGGAAAAAAAATATGCTCCTCTTGTTTTACCTGCTCAACTTCATGTTATGCCTACAGATTATTAGAGTAAGATTTTCTTGTTTGATGCTACTGGTCAGTACACTGCCCAACAACATGTAAAAAAGATGTCTAACTTTTTTGAACTACATGAAATAGATGAAGCAGATGTCTAGATGAGACTCCTTGCCCAAACTTTGATTGGTGATGTCAAGAAGTGGTTTAAAGCCTTTCCTTCCAACCACATAGTAGACTTATAAAATTTCCAGAGGTTGTTTATTGATAGGTAGGAAAATAAAAATAATCCCTTACAAATCCTTTCAGAATATGAGAATATTAGAAGAGGACCTAATGAAACTGTTCAAGATTACTGCACTAGATTCAATAACATATATAATGCAATCCTAGTTAACCTTAGACCCCCACCTGACTTAGCCTTAATAAAGTTCCCTGATGGTTTTGACACAGATATGACATACCAACTTAGGGAAAGAAACCCCCCAACATTAGAAGAAATGCAAAGTGTAGCTGTTAGTGTAGAAATTAAATTGTTAGCTAAAAGGGCTAGAGTTAGAAATGAAAGGAGATGAACTGCAAAGGATGAAACTTCACCAACTGACATTAAAATATATAACTTAGCCAAAAGTATGGAAATACTAATGGATACAATAGGAAAAATGGAAAGGAAACCCCAATGGGATAACCAACAAGCACCCTTAATTAGAAACCCAAATTTTAGGAACAACCAAAACATTGGGAAAAACGAACCAGACCAGAACATAAGGCCTCCTTTTCAAGAAAATTATGTAGAGACATCCCATTTGGAAGATCCAGAGCAAGATACACAAATTAACCTAATGGGAATAAATGATGAGGACATTGTTTTTCTAACCCAAGATGAGCAGGAACTGTATATGCTGTAGCAATTACAGGTACAGTTTGGGGAATCATTTGATTACAAACAAGGATATGACTCGACCATCTTCAAATTCCATAAACAATATAATCTAAGAAGCAAAAATAATGTTGATTTCCCTGACCAAACTAAGAAAAAAACCCAAAATCAACCCAAGAAAATAAATGAAGCCATTGTTTCAAAGATCCTCCAAATTCTCCATAGGCAGAACACAAATCCTTCTAGCCCCACAATTGTAGATATAACCTCTGATCAACCTTCTACTGATCAACCATCCACTTCAATTCCACCTAAGGAACTAGTGGACAAAGCTCAAAACACTAGATTTGAAAATCCACATAAGGAAGTTCCCAATAAAGAAAAAGAAGACAAACCTACTCAAATCCCTACTACAAAAAATCAAAACCTTCAAAGAGAAAAAGTCTCTTTTCCATTCAGTTTGGGAACAGAGATAGCAAAGCTAAATATTTCAGTTCCTTTAACAAAACTAATCAAGAATGAACCTTATAAATCACAAATAAACCAGACCTTAAACATTGCTGAAAATGAGGATTCAATTAACTTGTTTGATGACCAACCAGAACTCATATTTGGTCTAGATGTTAATGGAAAACCATTGAAGGAGGAGTTCCACCTTTCTACATTAGCCTTACATCCATGAAAAAATTCTACACAATGCAATGTTGGATTTTGGGGCCTCCCACAATTTAATGCCCAAATCAGTAATGGAGAAATTAAAACTAGACATTACAAGGCCTTACAAAGACTTATTCTCATTTGACTCCAGTCAGGTAAAGTGTCTAGGATTGATTAAAGACTTGTGTGTTACTTTAGTCCAATATCCTGCCAAAAGCATCCTTATGGATATTGTAGTTGCTGACATCCCACCAAAGTATGGCATGTTGTTATCCAAATCATGGGGAGCCAAACTTCAGGGATCTCTACAACTAGATATGTCATATGAAACAATCTTTGTTTTTGGACAACCTAAGAAACTATACCGAGAAACCTTAATGAAATATTTGGTAAGTAGCCAGGATCAGCCTCAAAAATTTCCCATCTACTCCATACACTCAGATATCGATTCATTTATCTTGTATAATGCTGATCAAACACAAGAAAAACTTTTAGACATTACTAATGCAGAACCAAAATAAATTGCAGTTTCTACACAAAATGAAACCAACCAGACTACATAACTATTCAATGAACAAGAAGGTCAAATTGTTGCGAATGATGAAAATGTTGGGTGTGGAGCCTGATTATCTTATGTATTCAAAGGTCTCAGCCGAATGTATACCCCAGGAAGATTGTACACCCCTCCACGCGGGGGGGACTTGTCCCCCCTCCGGGGGTTCGAGAGCAGCGCCCCCGAAGCTAAAAATAGATGTAAAATTGCCTTGTAAAAGTCTAGTAATTTCTAGTCAATCTGAGTTGTTCATTAGGCGGATGATATGATGGTAGAAGTTATGTTTAGTTTAGGGTTTTTTTCCCTAGAAGGCAACCCCTCACTATATATGAGGGAATTGTATTGCGTCTATGTATCTCTGTATTTTGAGTGAGAAAGAGAGAGGAGATTGAGAGCAAAGGGGGTGTTACAGTGGATCTGTTGTAGGTTGTATCTCTTCAGTTTGTTGGATAATATAATAAAAGAAGGACTGGCTGTTTCTCCGTGGATGTAGCCCAAACTGAGTGAACCATGTATATCTCTGTCTCTCTTGTTTTATGCATTTTCTGTATTATATTTTTGAAATATTTTATGTGTTCCATTTCTCTATAATATATAATTTTCTAACAGAAAAGTTTGTTGCACCAGATAGTGAAAATTATGATCATGAGATATTATGGCATTTAGAATTCAATAGATCAGTCAATAGGTTAGGAGCAGGAGCAGGAGTGTGGATATATAATTTGGAAAATAATTACTCAGAAGGCCATGCATATAGATTGAATTTTAAATGTACTAATAATATAGCTGAGTATGAAGCATTAATTTTAGGTCTTAAGTTAGTTAGGAATCTAGGAGCTAAAAGAGTTTCTGTCATGGGAGACTCTGAACTAATTGTAAAACAGATTGATGTTGTATATATGACTAAGGACCCTAGATTAAGTTGTTATAGGGAAACTATTGTAGAAATACTTAACACTTTCCTAGAAACAAAGCTTGCAGTAATTCCTAGAAAACATAACAGGCAAGCCCATAGTTTAGCAATGTTTGCCAGCACTTGCAAATTAGCCTTCCAACCTAACCATTACTACATTGCTAAGTTTAGGCACAGACCTGTAATTCCAGATAATTTGAATAATTGGCAAATATTTTCTAATGATAAACAAATAAATAACTTTTTACTTTCAGAAGAAGAGTTTGTAAATAACAATATAGATACTGATACATCAATAGATCTTGACACTAAGTATAAGATAGAAATAAATGAGATAGAAGAAGGAAAGTTGTTAGGTCACATAATTTCAAAATATGGTATAAGAATAGACCTTGCAAGAATAGAAGCCATCTTGCAAATTAGACACCCCAATAACATTAGAAATTACAAGCTTTCTAAGGAAAAAATATTTTTCTTAGAAGATTTATTTCTAATCTAACAGAGTTAATTAGATCACTAAACAACATGCTGAAAAAGGACTCCACCATAAAATGTACTCTTGAGGCTAAAAAATCCTTTGAAGACATCAAACTAGCCTTAACTTAAACACCTGTATTAATCAGTCCTAAATTTGACAGAGATTTCATCTTGTTTTCCTTTACTTCTGAGCACACCATAGTTGTTGTTCTATTGCACAAAAATGACCAGGGCTATGAACAACTCATTGCTTTCTTCAGCAAAGCCTTGAGAGATGCCCCCTTGAAATATAACACAATGGAAAAATAGGCCTTAACTTTAGTCAAAGCCATTAAGGATTTTAGGGTATACATCTTATATTCTCATATAGTAGCCTAAGTTCCTAATTCAGTAGTTAAAGACATCCTAACTCAGGATGGTCCTGATGGAAAGAGGAGAAAGTGGATCGCTACTATTTTAGAGTATGATATAGAAATCAAACCTACTAAGTTAATAAAGGGTCAAGGTTTAGCCAAATTCATGGCTGAATCAAATTTTCAGGCCTTGGATATAAACTTTATTGCAACAATAGATAATGAAGAGGAGATGGCGACTCCACTAATCAGCGAGGCCTTTCTTGAATCACCTTGGTATGATGATATTATTTATGTTTTACTGAATTTACAAGCTCCTCCTGAATTTATCTAGAACTAAAAGCAAGTTTTTGAAGATGAAATCCTTAAAATTTTGTATATTAGACAATGTTTTGTTTTGGAGAGATCGTGAAGGTATTCTTCTCAATTGTTTATTAAAAGAAGAATCTGGTAAAGTTTTGTAAGAATTTCATGCAGGTGACTGTGGAGAACACCTTTACTAGAAGACCATTGCAGATAAAATCCTTAGAGCTGGTTTCTATTGCCCTACCTTGTTTTCTGATGTCAAAAAATATGTGACCTCCTGTCACAAATGCCAAATTTTTGAGGGGAAGAAAAAGCTCTTACCTTTACCCCTCAAGCCAATCTCTGCTGAAATACCTTTTCAACAATGGGGTTTAGACGTCATTGGTGAAATTCACCCACCCTCCTCTACCCAACACAAATGGATCCTCACAGCCACAGACTGCTTCACAAAATGGATAGAGGCCATATCTTCAAGGAAAGCCACAAATACTGTTATCATAACCTTCCTTGAAACCGATATTCTATCAATATTTGGATGTCCAACTAAGCTCATTACTAATAATGCAACACCCTTTAAATCTAAAAGAATGATAGATTCTGCAATAAATACCATATCACCCATGGCCATTCCACAACATATTACCCTCAAGGTAATGGACTCGCAGAATCCTCAAGCAAAAGCCTAGTAAACATCATCAAGAAGTTACTAGAGGACAATAAGAAAACTTGGAATAAAAACCTTTTCAATGCCTTATGGGCACACAGATTGACTACTAAGAAATCAATTGGTACTTCGCCCTATCAACTAGTTTATGGAATGGAAGTTGTCTTTCCATCCTCTTTGGGAGTACCAGTAATGAATATACTTCAAGAATTGCAATCTAAAGAAGAATCAACCAAACTATTCATCTACAAAAAACCAGAGAAGAGGTCTATGTCAAGTCTCAAGTTGTGTAGGAAAAGATTAAAAATATTTTTGATAAGAGAACCAAGGTTGAAGATTTCTATATTGGTGACATAGTGCTGAAGTGGGATTCAAGGAGGGAATATAAAGGAAAACATGGGAAATTAGATTTCCCATGGAAAGGTCCCTATGTCATTTATGCTTACAGAGGAAATAATTCTTTCTTCTTAAGATAAATTGATGGTACATATACAAAAGGTGGGCCAGTGAATGGTCGAATGCGAAAACATTACTTTGAACCAAGTTACTAATTTTCATGTCCCATTTGTACATATTCTATTTTAAAAAGTCTAATTTGGATTGAATAGTGATCTTTGAAGTTGAAGCCTGAAGAGAAGGCCCTACACTTTAAAAGATTCACTATCATAAGTATCAATAATGCAGATTCATAGAGGGACACTTTGCAAGGCAACATCAACGACAATTCAAAGGCTACTGATCTCTAAAGTTCTTGACATTTCACAAGGAAATTCCATCCCCAAGTGGAGCCACTGTTAGGTTCCTATACCAATAGGAGTCATAATTTTGAATGACTAAGGTTAAGCCTTGTAATATTGTATATACCTTTTCTTTCTGCAAATGTTTTCCATATTTAAAAAATTAAAAATTGTAAAGATGGTATGTCCTAAAAGAAAAATCAAAGGACAAAAGAATAAGAGAAGGTAAAAAAAATGAAAATATATGAACCCCAAAAACAAAAAGATACCATGAAAGTGTGCAAGTCTAAATGCCACTACTATTTACTTTTATGCATAATAATGATTGTGTGCAACTTGTTATTTATGCCACAATCCATAGTAATCGAACTGTTTAATCTTGGTTATTTCATGCTTTGAATTTTATGTTTATAGTTAGAGAATAAACTCTGACTAAACAGTTTAATCTTGGCAGATCAAAGATAGGTAGAGAAAATAAAAGGAGATCATAAGCTTAATCTGAGCCCTTGGATGATATAAGTTTAGAAATAGATAGATTACTTTTCAAAAGAAAAATATATCATAAGGGTTTGCTAGCCTAAATGCACCCAAATAAATGAAGAAAACATGTTAGGGTAAGAGATGGGTAAGTAGAAGAAAGGTTGTTGAACTACAAAATTGATTGGATCAAAACACATGCATCATACCCAGACACATATTTCAACATGTATGATTAGTTATGAAGGCAAAAAACAAAGGTTTACAAGTTAATGTGATTAACTCCCCCTCATTCATTTTTCCCCTATACTTACTAATTTCCTATCTACAATTATGTTTTAGTACTTTTAATCCTACAAGTAAAAGAGGCTCAGAGCATTTCTCTGACTTTTGGTGGGACTAGACCCTCAGCTTAATGACTTATGGACACAAGTGTTAGAATCCCCTTCATAAAATCCATTCCCCCCTCGTTACCCCAATAAAACCCCTCTTCCTAAGAATAAACTCCATTTGCCTAAGAAAAGTGAAAACCCCCATGTAAATCCTATTTCACCCAAAAACCCACAAAAAAGCACTTTATCCTAAGTATAAAGCGTTTGCACAAATATTACACTTTACCTTTTTACTTAAGGATATACCCACTCAGCCACATTTCATATTAATTATTAACTTTATTATATAATTCCTGATAAAACCTTTTCCTGTATATTAATTAAATACCCCCAACCCTTAGTTTTAATGAAAACTATACATTTACCCCTTATCCCGACAAAACAAGCAAATCCCCTCATTAACCTTAAATAATCACAAATCACTTGTGATTAAAGCATTGGGCCCCCCTAAGCCTCTATACATTTCATCTGTGTTATTTCACCACCCAACCACCGTTTGATCATATGCACCCAAATCCGACGATGCGCAGCCATATTGGGCTCACCTGACACCTGGCCTTTACTTGAAGAGTTAAAACCCATCATTAAACCCCACCCGATTGTTTTAACCTGTGATTAAAAATAAACCCATACTGTTGAGGATTAAAGCTCTAGGCCCCCCCTAAGCCCATGCTTTTATCACATGCGCCCTTCTCATGCCTGATTTTCGTTCAATCAACATCCAGCTCATCCAATGGTCCACAGCCATATCGGCCATGCTCGATGGCTGAACGTTACCCACCCGATAAAGCGGTTTTCCCCGACCCCCCTAAGACTATGTGTCAAGTGTTGGAGTATATCGAGTGACCCCTCCTAAAAACCACCTTCGCCTCATAAGCGGTGCGACAACCTCCAATACCACCTCCCCGCCAACCTGATAAACCACCTATTATCCGTAATATGAATTTTCGCGCCAAATTCAAAAAGTTGCTCGTTAAACCTTATAACCGTGAAAACCCTTGTTTTCATGCTTTTTGCCCGTTTCACAGTATAAACCCATTAAACCCTTCGGCACCACCCTGAACCTCTGCAACATAATTCAACCTCTGATTACGTTCAAAACACTGCCACGATAGGAAACCTATTCAAAAACCTATATTTAGAAGAAGAACACAATTATACAAGGAACATAGAAGAAAACAATTACACACAAAGCCTTGATTGTTAATACAGAGGAACCAGACAGAGTGTGCAGTTAGAAGACAAACATATTAAACATACAGAAAGTTTACCTACATCCATTACCATACGATGATACACATAAAAACAAAAGAATTTATTGTTGAAACACATAGCAAACAGTTAAAATGTATAGTGAAAGTAAAATCACAGTGAAGGATAAAGACAAGTCATAAAAGTGAAAGAGTATCAATGTTAAAGAATATCATATGAAAGCCTAAAGTAAATGAAGCCTCCAGTGTAATAGTTTACACAACAAAGAGCATAAAGGGCTAAAACAAAACCATAAAAGCCAGCAGTAACACAATAAATGGGACAGCATGAAAATAGTTCAATAGTTGTCTCTATCTTCTTGCTAGAAGATATTTGTATTTATTAGATTAAATCTCAAGTTTGTTTGAGATATATTGTAATAAAACTTTAGTATAAATAGTTCACAATTCGAAGTATGTAAGGTGGATTCTTAGACATTTCTATAGACTTCTTGATCAAAATACTGTTGGAGCATTAACTGAGCCAGCAAGCTGGATTGACGAAGAAAGACTAGATATTTCGAAGGATTCATGTGTTTAGTGAAGTGCAGACAAGTATTTTCTCACGTTGTTGTTATCTTTCTTAAAGTTTTTCCATAATATATATCTAAATCTGAATGCTATAACTGGAGTATTATCTTAGAATTTGTTTAATTACATTATGTTTTAATAGTTAGGCAAATACATGTTTTCTATTGATATCTAAGTTAAGGAATTCTTAGTTTCTCCTTAGTTTAGGTTGTCCCTTTATAATCTATAGCAAAGGACCCTTAATTTCCCTTTGTTTTCGATTACCCTTTATTCCTTATTTCAATCCCAGCCTAAAAATTCTTAATTTCTCTCTCACCCTAGTTAAAACCTTTTCACCCCTCTAGCCCAAAGACCTGCACTCTACTCTGCTATCTTGCCCTTTGAACATTCCCTTTAGTGAGTTGATCTAGTCCTGCTGCCCTTCTTTGACTCCATAGCCTAATGGTCTAGAGACATCATTCTATCCATCTGTTTCAAGGATCCCACCACCCAATCTTCAATACAAATCAAAAACCCCTTGAACATTGATAACTAGCCTAAAATCCCAGCAAACAAAGCTAAATCATATAGAGAGAGCCCTCTCTAAGCTTAGGTTGGCTGCCTATGACCAAAAGTTTGTTTGTGGTTACCTCGGTCATTTTCTTTCTTCTAATAACTTCTAGAGAAAATTTTGAGTGATAGCATGCCCTGTGATATGGGCCTAGAAATAGACAAACTATCTATAATCCACTGTAGAAAGTATCACTTCTAGAACTCATATGTGAGTTCTATTGCACAAAGTAAGAGTCCATAATCGGGTACTGCTGTATAACACATTCAAATTCAAATTAATTAGAACATTATTTGTACAAAATAAACAATATAGAAATAAATGATTTTGAATTGTGCATTTAATTAGTCCCCTACCTTTGGCTCAATCAAATGAAAATGGAAGTTAGGTGGGATGGGGGTCTGGTCATTCTGGGTTTTGTGATCCCCTGCATGTGGCTCAATGCCTCCATACCCAACATTCCACTCATGTCCACATAACTGAAACATCAACACCACTCTGCATATGAGCATATGTACACAATGGCAAAGACAAATTATAATTACTTTGCAAATTAATTAGCATACACATACGTGTAACTTAGAAAAAGGAAAATGCTGAAATATTAGGAATACAAAAATTTACCTTCGTTATTGGTCCTTGTAGTTGTACATAGTGACTCTCCTCCACATTAATTTTATGAGTTGGAGGAGATTGATCCATTGAAGCATACACTAAAGGAAGTTTCTCTAACTAATCAACTACCCCCTTAGATGACCTCAAAAGATTATCTATGCAATTGGGTTGTGTATGGATGTTATCACGAACTTATTAATATAAATGCAATCTGATATGAACTTATTAATATAAATAATGTATAATTTGGTGATAATATCAAAAGTTTCGTATATATGTACTTGGTTTGTATCATGTGGGTCGTGCACCCTCCAAGTGTCACAGATGATACCACGACATGTACGTGCATGTAACAAAATTTGGTCATGCCCTAGACTCTCGAGATATGAATCATCATGTAATGACACTGGTGGGTCATAAGGAAACAGAGGTGGTTTGATCATTTGTCCACACAATGCAACATGTGCAATGTCCAATGTCCTCTGCATGTTATCTGCAATGATATTCTTGGTTTCAACATCGTGCTATGATGACTACTCTAGATTCGTTGGTAATACCACGCTCCAAGATGGTCATGGAAACAATCTCAGAGGTGGTGCTACATGGGAAAGGTCCCCACCAACCTTGACACGATGATAGCTACATCCCAAGCTAGGTCCATAAAAATTAGATCTGGTGTTGGTGTAATCTAGCCACATATGTAGCACGAACTCCACATATATATTTTGTGCAAAGTAAATGGGGACCTTTTCACGTGGGGGAACTGGCCCCAAGCTCCAATGAATTGATCATAAACAAAACGGGCAACATCAATATTCTTAAAGTATTTTAGCGGAATTAGACCAACATGTCTAGCACGACAATCTAGAGGGATATCAAACAACTCCACGTGAACATCAATGTTCTTGGTGGCATCTTTCACCACCTTCCAAGTATGTGGGCCTATAACTTCCATCCTCTTAATCTTATGTATGGAATATATGAGGTGGTTTTGTGGGTCTACCCTATTGAAAAATGTAACTAGGTTCGGTCTTCATAATGACATGTAATTGTCATTTATGTAAGAGATGTAAAAAAGAAAAATAAAATATTATAATGCTTGAATCATGGATTTCATGAGCAAGAGATTTATTTTTAGTTAAGGCTCCCATTGAGATCCTTTAGGATTTTTTTCATCTAGTCATAAAGTATAAAGATCCATTGTCATGTAATAAAGACATGTTAAACATTGTAAAGAGTCACAATTGTCTATGTAAAGACATCCTCCAAGACCTTGTCACTAGCCCTCTTCAATTCATCCTACAATGAATGAAGAAACCTAGAAGATGATGTTGGTCCTCCTTCAAGTAATCATGTCGGCCTAAAGGGAATGAGGAAACATATATACATAGTGATGCTCAGCCTCATTCGGAGGAAAGAATTTCGGTGAAGAGAATCCTATAATCATAAGTGAAAAGAAGGACTAGAGAAGTGAAGAACCAAAGAAGGATAGAGAAGGAAGGAACATTTCTGGGAAGTCTGATTTAGGCTAGTATACTCTCCCATGTGGGAAGGAAGAATATCTAAAGGCATCTAGAAAAGGTCGAAGAACTTGTAGCTACATTGAGGTGATATTGTTTGGGTAAAGGATCCCACTAGAAGAAGCCAAGTAGAAGTGTTATAAGTATCCATCTCTTGAAGAGACTAATGAAGGAGTGAAATTGTTCTAGGGTTTTTGAAATAAGTTTGACCTAAGAAGTCGAGATTCCAGGAAAGCCGAAAGGAGCAGTGTGGAAAGGAAGAGTCCGAGAAACTAGAAGGAAGTCAAGAAAAGGAAGAGGAAGAGCAATAAAGAAGCTAGTGACTTAGTCTTGAGAGGACACTAGTGTCAAGGGTCCTTGTCATGGTCTTGGTCTTCGTCAATTGAAGATCTATAAGAAGAATTTTGTTTAGGTTTTCCTCTCAAAGAGTGAAAGGTTTTGGCACTAGTTGATAAGCCTACGTACTATTGGCATTATGTTTCTGGTATGGTTATATGTTACAGATGTTGTACTTGATGGCAACACCCATGGCATGGCTCTCAATATGATGAGAATTAAGAAGTACGCAGGAGAACAGTTCAGAAGATGCGTACCCACAGGTACGGCATGCAGGGACCACGTCTAGACACGCAGGTTACCCATTCATGAGGTGCGTACCCCTAGTGCACACACTTCAAGGCAGTAAAGCGCACACACGTGGGGTTTCTTATGTTTAACCCTTGGTATTTAGCCGACGGTATTGTGTTATTATGGTTTTGGCCCATGGTATTGATCCATGATTT
>APFE030828438.1:0-11464 GCA_000404065.3 Pinus taeda
CTCCTGGTGCTCTTGTTCATTCCCCTTCTACTTATTGAGTCACTCCCGATCAGTGAAAACCATAAAATCATGGCAGAGTATAAAATCATGACCGTGGACAAGATGTAAAGCCTTCACCTCAATGTCTTTATGCATTTCTTAGTTTTGCAGCTAGAGGTGAGACCAAGGCTTATTATATTAGAGCTCTTAGTTGCGTGCCACTTTGAACTGCGTGGGTTGTGAAACTCTACGATATGTCTAACTCCCAGGGCTTAGGTGGAAACTTAGGGCCAAATCCTTTTGATATGTTAAACCATTTGGCTTGAAAGGAGGCTAACTCTTCAGAATACGACCACATTATACATGGTCTCTATGTGAAATACATGGGACCACAACACATACATGCCCAAGATCTTTTATATTATTTATATCGCAATCGACGATTTTATAACGATGCGCATGGTTGTACCTTTTAAAACTTGTGGTCACTGAACGCTGATCACCCTTTGGGTTTTAGCTCCTAGTCCTATGAAGCTTCACGTGACCACGTTCCAACCCCCTTATCGATGCCCATCTCCTGACAATTTCCAGTCGACGGTCTAAGTTGGTGCACACATTTCAATTTCGTCGATTGTGAATTCCAATCACCTTTTCTATTTAGCGCCTAGTCCTTTGGTTCCTCACATGGTCATAATCCAACCCTCGTATCGGAGCCCCCCTTTCCTGATGATTTCCAATAAGAGGTTTCAACTTGGTATGCAACACACCTCCTCCAATCGTCAAACGCCGATATGTGATGTCATCGTTGCCACATCACCACAATGTCACTGCTACATGTCACCCATTTTTGGCCCGTTGTAACCCTAGCAAATGCCAAATCCACCTGCCACGTGTCTCTTTGGAAGAGAGAGAAAAGGCTCAAATTTTCTCTGGTTTTGGAACCGATTTCTTTATTAATTTGTTTTTGGCCCTCCCGACACTTTAACACTAGAGGCCTTTTTCATATCACAATCCTGACATTTTATCACATATCACAATTGACGCTTTGTTATGGTTGGCACATTGCAATTGTTGACTATTGATATACGATATCGCAAGACCTTTGACTTGCAACTTGCGATATGACCTGCCGATTGGACCCCACCAACTGTCAACTGAGCATAAACCTTCGATATGCAGGATTTGGAACCTCCGATCACTGATATGCGATATTGACGATTGCTAATCGACGTTTTTCTCTTATCTGCATTGTTTTCTCTCTATAGAAACCTTCTATATTTGGGATTCAAGACTTAACACTTAGGAAAATTTTCTTTATTTTTTGCTTTTCAAAGGGGAACTCTGATCTTCTTTAACTTTTGACCTAGAAGTCAGTTTGAAGAACTAAATATACCACTAGAAAGCTGCTTCTGAGAAACTTACCGTGGAAAGGGTCCGACGAAGCTCTGATTCCTTTTGATGCTTAAAAAATGACCTCAAACTTCCCTGTCTAGACCACAGGACCTTAAGGACTAAATGTCTCATTGGACAAGAAAACCTTTAGGCTATGGCACCTAGTGATTCATAAGGTAAATTAATAAAAATGAATAGTGAGAGACCAACACTACTGATTCCTATTATAGGACTCTAACATCAGCTCCAATGGGGATGGAAACCTCCCTGTGAGGTGTCAAGAAAAAAAAGTAGACTAGTAGCCTAACCATTGGGCAATGGAGTCAACACTAAAAACTAATTGACTGACTAACTTATATAGCTGTAAAATTTAAAGAAATAAGAAAATTTTGACAACACATCAATGAAGTCTTAGGGCCTTCTCCTTGGGCATCAAACCTCAATGAGAGTTATCTACACCTACTGGAAATGTACATATTAGGTGATCTCATCCTTCCAATTTAACCAGTCAAGTAAATGGCTATTGGACTAAGTTCTACTCACACTTCTCATGAAAAGGCAAAAGATATATAAGACTAGCAACCCAAATTGCCACTAAAACTGCTGACTGCACTCCACAAATGTAAGAACAACCATTTTCCTTGATGGCTGCAATAGATTGGTCAAAGGATATTGAAGAACATGAAAAGTGACCTCTCTTGATGACTACAACAAATAAAAAAAATAATCTTCAATAATTTGAAGCATTACCCCATCTTGAAAATAAAAAAAAAGCCAAGCACCCTCTTTGTTTCCAGCCACTAGCTTATCAACAACAAAAATATCCACATCCATGAGGTCTTCAAAAATATGATCTTCTTCACAATTTTCCTATGATACTGGGTGCCTATTACCTGGAACAATTTTACTATTTAAAGCCTTTATGTCTGCAAATTCAAAATTTTGATTTTCATAGACTTTTTCTTGAAATAATAATTCAAAAAACGAATGGCTTGACGAAAAACTCAAAAGAATATCTTGATCTTCTTCTTGGTCACTTAAAAATTGGCAAGGCTTCTGAATATAGCCATCAAACTCAAAAGATAAGACATGAGATTCATCATCAAAGTACAAACTGCTTCAACTCCAGTGAAAGAAGAAACCTTTCTCTTTTGTAAATCTTCCTGAAAAAAATAAGTCTCCATCACCCCTGTTTTCAAACTCAGAACTAGCTAAAGGTGAAGAACTTTGACTGTAGAAATCATCCAACTAATCAACTATTGGATTTTCAAAAACTGAAAAAGGATGCTGCAATATTATTGGATTTTCATAAGGTTGTTGCCAAGTTATGCTACCTTCAACTTTCTTTCTTGCTTTCTTAGAGATCTTATAATTTTTATTTCAACAATTCAAATGTAGCCTAACATAAAGGTAGAGAGTTACCATGGGAAAACTCATTATTTTCGACATGTTCAATGTCAAAGCTACTTGATTCAGTACTTTCCTCAGATTCCTTATCGCTGACACATGCAAGTAGACTGCTTTCTTCAAACTGATGGGTTTTAACTTTCTCTTGCTGAGTGCATAGTGATGGTTGTTCTTCAGGGATGCCTTCAAATTAATAAATAAAATAATTAGTGTCTAACTCCTTGTGAGACAAATAACCAATCTCTCCTTTTTATGCCCATTTTGCTTGGCAAGGAGGCTTTCTTGTTTGTTTTCTAACAACAGGTTCATTTTGCAAGGTGAATGTCTCCATCATCCTTTCCATGGTTTTTATCACTATGTCCAGCTTATGGTCCGATAATGGAGAAATCCCCTCCTTCACTGCTTCCTTTCTTTCAGCTTCCATACTGGCCTTTTTTATCAACAGATTGATTTCCACATCAACCACGAATTTCTACATGTCCTCCAAAGTGGCAAGGTTCCTCTCTATGAGTTGATAAGCAATCGCGGCCTCAAAACCATCAGGAAAATGAATCATAGTCAATCCAGGAGGAGGTTTTATATCTAAAGGTATGGCATTAAAAAATCTATTAAATCTAGTTGAGAATCCTTGCACTGTCTCGCCAGGTTGCCTCTTCACATTCTGATATTCATGCATAATCTGGAAAGGGTTCACTTTGACCTCCCATTTTCTAATAAAAACATGTTCAAACTATTAGAAAGAAGGAATACTTCTAGTTGCTGGGATTTTATACCATGTCCTAACTTCTCCCGTAAGGCTTTAAGCAAACAACATTAATTTCACGTCCTCATAATCAACTTCCTCCATATCCATAAAATCGATAATTCTGTTTACACACTGTCGTGCTGCGATGTTGCCTGTACTATCAAATTTAGGCAACCTTTGCCCATAATTATATGGTAATTGATGCAAAGGAGTTGACAAATTTAATGGGGCAAACATGGAAGCAACCATGACTGAGGTTTGAGATGAAATTTTACTTGTTGGACTATGATTGTTGTTTGTGTCTTGTTAAGGACAACCAATACTAAAATGAGATGCATTTCTAGATTTAGGGGAATGATATACATTTCTAGTAGGGGACTCATGTGCAAGTTTGTAGTCTACATCCAAATTCAGTAGATAAAAGACAATCCTTTGGAAGTTTCCAGGAAAGGACATGAATTAATTAATAAAACATAATACTATACCCTAAAGAAATCAAAATTTAAGTACCCGAATTTCACATACTATCCTTCCATCCTTCTACTGACAAGGCATGTTCTACTCTAAATATGATTTAAATATCCTTGGAGTCGCCAAGTAAATATTTGATCTTCTGGGTCTTTTAAAATCAGAGACGCCAAGTGAATGATTCATCCTTTCTGTGTGTGTTTGTTGTTTACCATCAACAAGTAGATATGAAACTTTAAGATCTTTCCCAGAGAAGATTAAATTTCATTTGTTCCCCGACAACGACACTAGAATGTTAGCACTTTGTAATTTCCTTAGGCTATAGGAAGGAAACCCAGAGGTAACCACAAACCACTTGTAAGCTAGAATTTATCCCTTCTATCTTTAGAGAGGGCTCTCTCTATATGATTTTAGTCAATGAATTGGCTGAGTAGTTTGGATTTCAGGCTATCTATGATGATCAAAGGATGAATTTAAGTGGTGGCTTGAAGGTAAATGAAGGAGGTAATACTCACTTTGAATAGGTTCATATTTTAAATGATTCTAGTGAATAAGGGATAATGATGATATCTTGAGTAGGGGCAAGGTAGGAAACTTTGTTGGTAATTGACAAATTCATTGTAGTAATGGATGAATATAACATCAAAGGTGACAAGATGAGCATCAAACTAGGATGAATTCAAATTGCCTTTCGAAGAAAAAGAGATACATAAATGTTCAACAGATACAAAGTAGAACACAAAGTGAATTCTGTAAATTCTCTTATCTAAGCATGAAGAACTATTTTAGCACCATAGAAACAAATTAATAATAATAATAGATATACCACAAATACCAATAGAAATCTGATACAAGAATCCCTGGAAAAATACCCTCGACCTTCTTCTATTCACTTAAAAAATACTTAAAATTACAAAAAACAGTCTTTGCTTCCAACACTAATCAATCAATAACTAAAAAAACTTCCTTTTACATTATGTATTTAGCCCTTTTATACTACTTTGGCCAAAGGATAGATGAATTTCATTAGATCCAACTGAATGGATGAAAAGGTGTGTTTTATCAATAGAAACAACAAGATTTGGGTTAATAACAAGAATAACATTATTTTCATCCTCATCTGCCCATCGTCCTATGGAATGTCCCGAATTGCCTGTTGTGGTGCCAAAAATCCTCGTGATGCTCTGGTTCATTCCCCTTCTACTTATTGGGTCACTCCCGATCAATTAAAACCATAAAAGCACGACGTAGAACAAAATCATGACTGTGGACATGATGTAAAGCCTTTGCCTCAACTCCTTTATCCATTTCTCAATTTTGTGACCAGAGGCGAGACCAAGGCTTATTATATCAAAGCTCTTAGTTGCGTGCCACTTTGAACTGTGCGGGGTGTGAAACTCTGTGATATGTCTAGCCCCTGGGGCTTAGGTGGAAACTCAGGGCCAAAGCCTTTTGATATGTTAAATCCTTTGGATTGAAAGGAGGCTGATTCTTTAGAATACTGCCACATTATACATAATCTCTATGTGAAATACATGGGACCACAACAAATAGCGCCCAAGCCCTTTTATATTATTTATATTGCAATCGACGATTTCACAATGATGCACATGGTTGCACCTTTTAAAGCTTGTGATCATTGAACGCCGATCACCCTTTGTGTTTTAGCCCATGGTCTGTGAAGCTTCACATGACCATGTTCCAGCGCCCTTATCGAAGCCCCTCTCCTGACAATTTCCAATCGGCGGGCTGACTTGGTGCACACCTTTCATTTTCACCGATTGTGAACGCCAATCACCATTTTTATTTAGCCCCTGGTCCTTTGGTTCCTCACATGGCCATAAGCCGTTCCTCGTATTAGAGCCCCCCTTTCCTGACGATTTCCAATTGGAGGTTTCAACTTGGTACACAACACGCCTCCTCCGATCGCCAAATGCCGATACGTGACATCATCAGTGCCATATCACTTACACGTGTTATCCTGTTATTATTGACACATGTCATCCATTTTCGGCCCATTGTAACCCCTGTGTTGTAGCAGCTACAACCACCCTCCAAAATTTTTCCTTAGCCTGCTTTGGAGCCTCCCTACCAACCTTTCGCAACACTTTATCTTGCTTCATCAAGTACTCAAGCTTCAGTGTTTTCCTCACACAAAAGCAGCCTATTGATCACAATTGGTCCATTTCCCTCACAAGTTATTCACTCGGACTTGGTCCAGCTGTAGGCTGAGCAACTTCCCCTAAAAAATTGTGCATTTCTGGAGGGTAGCCAACCTTCCCTCTAGAAATTGTGCAATCCTCTTTGGCGGCCTGCTGGGCTCCAGGATTGCACAATCTTGCCGGCCAACGCTCCCAACAGGATTTGCGCAAATTTCCCTAGCAGGGTTGTTCAACCAGGATTTGTGCAAATCTGGGCAACAGTTAGCTGCTCTGCCTAGAAATTGTGCAATCCTCCTGGGCAATCAGCCCAACTCCCAGCTAAGAATGCACATTTTTCCTAAGTAACTGAGCAACTGCATGCATGAACAGTTCGGTTGACCAGTTCCAATCGAGACCAAGGAAACTTAACTTGCATGCATGCATGAACAGTCCGGTTGACCAGTTCCACCCCCAAACCAAGGAAACTTAACTTGCATGCATGCATGATTTGCTCTTCCTAGAATAGAAAGAGACAACATGAAAAGGAATCCCATGATTCAGGGAGCTACTTTTAGTAGTCGGGGGTTACATGCAAAGTTGTTTTAGAAGTTCCCCTCCAAGGGTCCCTTTTTCCTAGATTTGTGGCATGCACATCATGAGACCAAACTTATTTATTCGACGCATCAAAGCTCATTCATTCACATCGATCTTGGAGCTCTGACATCCCATAACACATCCAGGACTCTTCGACACATTCGACTCAGCTATTCACGAGTAAGTGGCCTCAACTTGTGTTTTTCAACATTTCTATCACTTTTTGTGTATTCGCTTGTGTGAGTTTTATTTGCTTGATTTATTTTAACACTTGCTCTAGTTTACATGTATACTAGCTTGTCCTAGCTCTGTTTAAATTTTTGTTGCTATCTCATTATTTTCGCATGCATGAAACTATTTTGCATGAACGTTCGCCCAACCGGTGAAATGCCTTACCCACATGCATGTTGATATGTTTGCTAAATATTTCATTCATGTTTTTCATGCACTGTCAATCACTTCTGCTATCACTTAGTGTCGTCATGCATTTGCTGTCTTAGTTTCTTTCAGTTGCCCGTCGGTGAGTCGGGCCAACCTTGGCCCCAGGCTCTGTCTCCACTAAGTCTGTATTGTGTAATCTAGGGAAGGAAGGCTTGCCTTTCTCGCTAGAAATGCACATTCTTTCCCAGCACTAGCCTCTAGGACTGTTTTACACATTTCTGGAGGACAGTGGCTGCTTAGCCCAAGAAATTGCGCAAATCTATTCGTGGGCCAACAATCCTTCCCAGCTCGAATTGCGCATTGTGCAATCCCAATAACTAGCTGCCTGACTGGATTATGCATTTTGCATATCCAGCCGTCAGACTGGCCTCCCAGTAAAATTTGCGCAATTTTTCTCATCAGTTTCCCAGGTATGTGCTGTGTCCTTCCTTGGATTTTCTTTGTTTCCACTGACATATTTATTGCCATGCATGCTACTTGTTTCCCGATCTTCCAGAAGTTCAACCGTCTTAATGGATTCCAAGAGAACAACATCAAAGGACATTGATGGAGTCGCAGATGGAGAAACAATTGAGCAGGTGTCCTCTAGTCGGCCAATCTATGAAGATACGAACTTGTATCTAGACAAAGACATCAAACTGAAGTGGCAAGAGGTTAATGAAGCATTCACAGGCACTTTTGGGGAAGACCTCGAAGACTGTCAGCTGTATGTGAACATTCACAAGTCAGGCTTGTACCACATTGCATGTAGATACCCCGCATTCCCATGCGTGGACATGATTCATTGGATTGTCTCCCACATTGGCCTTGAGACGATGACCTTGAGTAGTGTCAGTGGGACGAAGCTTGCAACCTTTTGGGCATGAGATTATGATGAGTTCAGATGTCAGATCCTGTGACTATCATGAGTCCTACATTCAGCTTGCCCAATAGTATAGGTAATTCTAGAGACATTCTGAAGGATTGGGTAAAGGAGCTAGCTCGTTTCAGGATGACACCCAACTAGATCTACAAGACAAAGATATTGAGGAAGGCGTACCAATACTTGTTCATATTCGCATGCCAACTGAGTGGCCAAGCAAGTACTGAAACCTTTGCTCAGAGTTGGGTGATTGCATTGGACCAACTGGCTAGAGAAGGAAGACCATGCAACTGGTCCGACATACTAGCTCACTAGCTGAAGGAACAAGTCACGAAGGCTCGATAGTCACCCGAGGGTATGCATGCAAAGATTTACATGTCCACCTACATCCTAGATGTGGTATGTGCTCGACATGAGTTCTTGAGATTGGAGTGGGCATGGTCACCGATGAAGAATGTTGTGAACACATATTTCAAGTTGTTGTCTGAATGCAACTTCAGGGGAGTAATCATATGGTTGTCCGACCATTTTGTCACCCCATTGTACATGTTGATATTCGAACAGGATCCACCCTGCATGTCAAAGGAAGCAATGGAGGCATTGTTACGAATTGCAGATTGGTATGCCTCAGCGTCTAGCACTTTCATCTAAATGTTCAGTGCGGAGAAGCCTCTGCATGTTCTACCAAATTTTTCCTTATAGGAAGTAGCGTATCATATCTCAACAGGGTTGACAGCTAGACTACAGCAGAAGAAGAAGGCACCTTGGCCCACTCTTTCATTACAAATTGGGTTATATGAGATCTAGAGTATCAAGCAAGTGAATGTTGAAGAAGAACAAATGGATAAGTACCCATTCGACCTCCGAAGATTCAACCCGTATGACCCACATTGCATTGTGAAGGATCACTACATGAGAGTTTAGTTCAACTGGATCCATGGGGCATTTCATTGGGTTGAGGAAGACTCATGGAGGTATTGCTACAATTATTCCGGACCCAATGAATAGGTCGGCTTCACCATAGAGCGGTTAGCTAAGCAGTATGAAGCAACATCATGAAGAGCACTAACGGTAACAACATGAGAGACAGAAGAGCTGAGCATACCTATATGCATCAAAGGGAATAGGAAGATTGTCAACCACATGGAGGAGGAGCAAAGTTACAAGTTTCAAGTAGATCCACTTGTAGAACAAGCAACTATGGCTATTCAGGCAAAGAGGCAGTAGTGCGACAAGTGAGTCGTGGGAAGGCAGAGGGATACGAAGAGAATGGAAGAAGCAGAGAAGGAGTTGCATGAGCTGAGGGAGCAACTCCGTAAAGAATAAGAGTTGCGCCAACAACAAAATGAGACACAAAAACAATAGATACAACAGGGGGTGCATCATGTGCAAACAGACGAAGTAGTGCCCATACAAGTAGTTGATTCATTTGAAAAAATGGCATCAGGTGAACGGGGTGAACCATCATAGGGGCAAGACTTTGCTCATGAGATAGAAGAGGCGCTTGAATAGTTGGATGCAACCATGGAGTAGTAGGAGTTGGAACAGGACACCGACCTCATGCCTCACCACAAAGAGGTCAACACACCCACTTCATTGCATCCTGATGATGAGAAAGTCTCAAATTACTAAGAAGGCACTGAGATCCTTGTTCGTTAGCTAGAAGAAGAGATGCACAACATCTCCTTTGACGAATACCATCATAGAGTTGTGCAGTCTCAGAGAGTACTGACTCCAGAGGACCAAACATCCCTTGCATAAGTTGAAGAACAAGTGATCATGACTGATGTGCACAAGCATCTATCTGATTTGGCTGATGTGTTTGCATTATGATACAGGTGTTGTCCTTGATGGCAACTCACTTAGATGAAAGTTAACAGTGCAACAGGTCAACAACAAAGGATTACAGATCAGACTCCAAAGAATGAAGAAAGAGAGGTATATGTTGGTTCACTTTGTCCAAGGCATGTATACACATGGTTTAACAAAACAAAAGTAGCGTATAACGTATACACACACTTTCACAGGAGGAAAAGCGCGTACATGTTGGAAAACCAAGTTTTGGGTCCAAGGTATTTGACCTAAGGTATTTTGGTCCAAGGTAATTGGTCCGAGGCATTTGGTCCAAGGTATTGACCCTAAGTATTGGGTCCAAGGTATTGAGAAAGGCCTAAGAGTATATAAGAAGGAGAAGATCATTAGGCCAATGTGTGCAAGCAATGAGATTCTAAGGAATACTTCTTTTGAAGTATATATTATGTTGTAGGGTTATGTTTGGGACTAGATCTAAAATATTCATGTGCACCTTGAGTTCAACATTGGATCAAGAATCATGAGACTTGAAATGACTTATTCTTAAATGATTTGATATTGGTTGAGATCAGGTCTGATTTTTTGCGCCTGTTCTATATGTTATCTATCATGATTTGGGTTTGTCTGAAGTTTGGAATTGCAGCAAAGTTCTGAGTCAAAATTCACAGATCTGTATACAGGTTAGTCTCAGCCAAAGAGCATGTACATGCAGGTTCGACTCTTTCAAGTATCATATACAAAAGGAAAAGCTTCTTTTCAGATCTGACTGATCTATTAGATCAAATTCTGTTGTTTTACTGCTATCTGTCAATGAAGTCTTCTTAGATCTGAATGTAGAACTGTTGTATAAGGAAATTGAGTCTGATTGATTGATTGATTGAGAAGGAAGGGAGATCCTTGTTGCTATCTATTTTAAACTCCGTAATATGACAGTAGATCTTCAGAATGTCACTGACTGGTACAGTCTATGGTTCAAAAGTTTATGATTCAATATCTTTAGAGATATACGCAGGTTGGGTTAAAGGAAGTAGCGTATACACGCATGTTGGGTTCAACCAAGTAGCGTATACACTCTAATGCATAATTTTTGAGGTTACAACTGGTTCTGGATGATGATGTAGGGTTCTGGGCTCAACACAATGTTCTGGTGTCAGTGATTTGATTGTTCAGATTAACTGAATATTGGTTGATGCAGTTTAAGTTTAAAAGTTATGATGGGTCCAGTGTGAAAATTTGATGAAACGTGGCCTTCAGATTGTGGTGTTGTGATCCAGGAGTATCCAGTGTGAAAATTCATGGAACATGGTCCCTGGTGTAAGAGTGGAGTTTTTTTCTGTAGGATGGCACCTACATACTAGTAAACATATTAGTTAGTACAAGAGCTAGGGGGTTATAGCTCCCTTCCAGTAGAAGCTGGAAAACCAGAGAATGTTGTAACCTTCTGTAGGTAGAAGCCTGTGTACTGGTCTGCACCAGTACAAGATTGTAAACAGATTCTCTTATTCCAGGAGTATCCAGTGTGAAAATTCATGGAACATGGTCCCTGGTGTAAGAGTGGAGTTTTTTTCTGTAGGATGGCACCTACATACTAGTAAACATATTAGTTAGTACAAGAGCTAGGGG
>APFE030828450.1:0-96759 GCA_000404065.3 Pinus taeda
ATGACTCTCGACCTCTATCAGATGGATTTTTCCTTCAAAAGACTTCATGATCTGAAAGGAAAAAACATATGGGTGCGCATTTGCCAAAAATCATTACCAAACTTAGTTGGCGCGAGTGTTGTTGTAGGAAAGAGCACCAATGGGCACGCCCCTTTTTGAGGATCTCAGTGATTGGCGCGAATAAGACACTGTGTACCTGCGCCAATGGAAAAAGGGCACTTTTCAGGGATAATTTGCAGAAGGTGTCTTCAGGGAACATGAAGTACATACTCAGGGGAACATAATGCAAGTGTTTTTAGGTTATGTCACCGGTCACAGGTCCTGGAATGTATCCTCCAATATACAAAAACAGGGGTAACATGGACGGTGAACAACGGTGACAAATTACTGTGTAACAGTAATGTCAATGATAGCCACTCCAGTTCTGTCAATACTGTTAAACAGATCACCTACAGAAGCTTTCAATGCAACCAGAGGGCTCAGGCAAGGCGACCCGTTATCTCCCTTCCTATTTATCCTCGCAGTCAAAGGACTAGGAAGAATAATAAAAGCTAAAGTATACAACGAACAATATAAGGGCCTAAGACTCTGGGGAAATGATCTCCCTCTAACCCACCAGCAATTTGTTGATGATGTCATGCTATATGGACATGAAATGCTCAAAGAAGCAAAAAAAATAATGGAAATTCTCACAGACTTCACAACTGCCTCTGGGATAGAGATAAGCAAAGAGAAATCAGATATATATTTCTTCAATACCCCTGCACCCTTCCAAGCCTTCCTGGCAAGAACCATGGGATTTAGAATTGGGAATTTCCCTACAAAGTATTTAGGTATCTAGTTAAATGACCAACAAAACAAAGTGGCCAACTGGAGTACCCTGATGGGAAAAATTCAACGAAGAATGAAAAACTGGACATTCAGGGTGCTGAATACCCCGAGCCGCATAATTTTACTAAAATCAGTGCTTCAATCCATCCTGATATACCAAATTACCAACCAAGCCACCCCTAAAACAATTTGCTAGAAAATGGTAGACATGTTCAAAAAATTCGTATGGAAAGGGCCTAGCATGACAAAGAAATGGGCAACACTATCCTAGATATGGTTGAGCAAATCCCTAAAAGAGGGAGGACTTGGACTTCGATATCCTTACATCCTGAATCAGCTAATGGGGTCAAAGTTGTGGTGGAGATAGACACAGGGAGGGGAAGACCTTTAGAAAAAACTATGGGAGAGAAAATATGATATGCCTAGGTCCCTAGAAGGAAAGTTGAGAAGTCAAAATGAGAAGAAAGGCTCTGCAATATGGAATCTATCCAATGCCAATAGGGATCTGATCAGAGAGCACAACTTCTGGGAAGTCAGAGGAGGGGATAAAGCCAACATCTGGGAAGAAGCATGGCAACAGAGAGAAAAATTCAACAACAAGCTGTGGCTCAAAGAGATCCACCAATTCACTAGCTTAAATGAGGGTGACACAATACTAAATTACTAGTGCCTGGAACCTGAAGGATATTGGAGAAAGTGGAAACAATAGGAAAACTGGCTAGAAGCACCAGTGACACCCTAATGGGACCTCTATGAAAAGGAAATGGCAACAAGGAAAATAGAAATAAAAGAAGGGTCGGACACTCTAAGATGGGGCCATAGAATCAAAGGCATTTTACAATAGGAGAAGGCTACCAAATAAAAGCAGGACACAATAGGAATTCAGAAACAAAAAAATGGGAAAGCATATGGAAAACAAAAACATGGTTGAAGGTAGCTTTCTTTACCTAGATCCTGAGCCATGGGAGAGCACTAACATGGGAATAACTGAGAAAAAAAGGAATGCAAGGCCCATTGAGATGTGCCCTCTGCAGAGAACAAGAAGAGACTATAGAGCACCTAACCAAAGCCTGTAAAATCATCGTAAACCTGTGGAAACAACATGCAACAGAAATATAAATAGCATGCAAATAATGATAGAGAACTGGAGGAAAAAGCCTTACCAGAACACGATCCTAAACAGTGCGTGGAGACTCTCGCTAGGCTTTGTTCTGTGGAATATATGGAAAGAACGAAATAGATTGATATTCAAGGAGGAAGGTAGATCAAGAATGCAAATATGGAACCAAATTATCCAAAATATCAGAGAGACCATTATAATCGAGAGCTAGTTTGAGGAGGATTGGAAAACTAACCCAATAGAAACAAAGATAATGACATGCCTAAACCTAAAGCCAAGCACGACGCACAAACCAGCCAGTCAACACCAAAGCAATGAGGTGGAGGAGGTCAATGTTGGGTTGTGTTATATTCTTTCCACGACTAACCTACGTAGTGAACTGGGGGGTTAGAGGGGGGGGTGGAGCCCCCCCTGTCCAGGGGTTTGAGGGGGGCTAGTAGCCCCCCTCTACAGGGTCCGAGGCAGCGCCCCGGGAAAATTTTTTTTTGGACCTATATTAGGTTGGGCGAACCTACCTATGGTTTTCAGTCCATGGTTTTGGACGCGATGGTTTTCGGTCCATGGTATTGGATGCTACGCATGTATAAATATGTATTGTAACATTGAAAGGAATATAATGAAAAATCAAGCTGGTAGTCTCGGTTTTGAGATCCAGTGGGAAATCTCTGTGTATATGTGTTTTATGTGTTATGCTCTTGCATTTTTATTTTTTCCTGTGATTTAGAATTCGTATGCAGGTAATTTCTATACGGGGTTAAAAACTACAAAATATTGGATCAATTTGATCCATCCTAACTATCCAAAGAAACCAAGAAACCCATGAGTGAGCACCCATGTGATGTGCAAACGACGTTTGATGAGTTGTCCGAGAGGGATTGGTAGCTAGTCCTTCTAGGTATAAAGTGTCCTACGCCTTTTGGGACTTTGTGTAGTGGAGTGTGTGATAGATACTAGATAAATTCTAAGATTAGGGAATGATGGTACTCAAATATAGATTTATGCTTTGACTTAGCTAAGTTTATAATAAAGAGCATAAGGATCATTCCATGAGAACCTTGGGAGATATGCGCTCAATGGTTATATGCGACAAGAAACTATACTACACGAAGAAAAGATACGTTAATAAAACAATGAAGGGTAGTTCATCATTATAAAGTAAGTTTATTAAATAGGAAAAATAATAACATTTCCAGAAGTATTAAGCCCATGGATCAAGCCATCTCCAATTATAAATCTCATAGTAAATCCTCTTGGCAATATAGTTGTCAATTACATTACAGGTAAGACATAGGGTCTATGTGGAACTCTGATCAAGGCGGATAAATACAGAAGCTGCAACATAATTTTATATCTAATATCAAGTAAGGTGTGTGATATTTTCATTTTATGAGTGGTACACCATATTAAACACTTCACATTGGTGAGAAGAAATGACAACTGAGACTCACATAAGTTTTATGGAATATGGTTCCTAAGGCTACAAATTTCACATTGGGATTAAGAATTAGTAATGTTTACACATTACTAACATCACACCAAAACCAAGAAAATTATCATATGATCCTTAGGGTAGGGTATCCCAATATCAAGTCTAATAAGGCTTATAGTAGGACAATAGAATACCATTCCTTTTTCAATCTAAACCCAATAAGTGGAAATAGACTATTTGCATGGTCAACAAGTTGGAACAAAAATAAAAAGAGATAGTGCTTAAATTTTTTTTTGTAAAACTAAGTGTTGTACTACGAAACAACCCCCCCACCCCCCCCATTTTAAATAATAATACCTAGCATTTGAGTTATAAATGGGGACCCTTTTTAAATTTTTAATCCTAGGATAATAATGCCTAACTCTAAACAAGAACTTCGCAAAACCTTGCAAAGTAAGCTAAGGAGGAAACTTATATCACAAATCTCATATCGTGATTTTCCACATTACTATTTTATAAAAACTTTACGAAATTTCGATATGCGAAAAGGTCTCCTGCTCTGATAACCCATCTTCCCATTTCACAATCGCATTTTGCAATTCGGAAAAAACCTAAACATGCCTTAGGACAAACGTTAATGATTTTGCGAAATGTGATATTGCGATCTTCGCAATCGCATTTTGCTCGATATAATTGACAAGCATTATACGCTACCTCTTTAAAGACCATGATCTGCGATTATGGAGGTAAAGCATGTGAAATAATTATGTTTTAATTAATAAGAACGAACGAGTTGACACGTTATTACATGTTTGATGTCCCGAGGGAGGATAATCATTTTCTAGGTTATGGATAGTTATAATCAAATATCTCATGAAAACCTTTCTCACTATCCAAAGTCATTTCACAGAGGATCTCAGTCTTAATTACTTGATATCATGTGCACTGATATTTCTTGTCTATTTCAGGCAAGCGACAAAAGACATGTCCTTAAGAAAGGTGATGCATAACGAAACTAAGAAGACCATTGTTGAAATAGAGGATATAGAGATGGCTCCTATGTTTGCTGATATAGTCTGTGACGTAGCTGGAGGTGCGACAGCTTAGGAAGTAATTTACAATAGTCTGGAGAACGAGTGTCCTAAAATCACTGTTACAAGAGAAACAAATAGGTCAACAAAGCCTTCAGGACTTCAATGTAGGGATGCCTCCTATTCTTTCCTTCATAGGATAGGAGCAGGCCTGGGAAAAAATCCTCCCTTACACACACATGATTAGATGGGTCATCAAAAACCTTATCATTGAATATAGGCAGTTCAATAATTGAAGGATGGAGCTTGTAGGATCGTTAAGGGCAGAAGACGTGAAGGTAATGTATCACATAACTGACCCACAGAAAATATACGACAACACATTTGTGGCCAGCTTCACAAAGAATAATCTAGACCCCTTCAAGTTAATTCATACTTGGAGAATGTTAAACAACAAATTCAAGTACGACAAATTAGTTAAGTATGCAATAGGCTCTTTAGAAAACCCCTACAATTATGCAGCAACAATGTTATGTAGACTCTATGAAATACCAAATAACACTAAGTTTTCAGTAGAATGTATTCCCTTGATCGATTCTTGTGTTAATTCCTATATCATGAATTGGCCTTCTATCCTTCCTGACAACTTGGTCACCTTCATTACTGAATATTGACAAAAGAAAGCCTCCTCTTCTGATAACCTCCCTCCCTTCTATTTCTCTCCTTATATTATGGATGTTATCTGTTTTTGCATGACATTTCCAACCACGGGTTGGAAATGGACCATACAAGACCCTTACCCAATCCATCTTAGTCATAATAAAATATGGAAATCGCATTACATAACTCACTTCTATAAGATTTCTCATTCTATCATGTTTCCCCTACACCAAATGATTTTAACTAAGAAAGCCCCTAGGTTTCCCCAAGAAGCTGTAGTAGACCTTCTTGTTGTAGGAAAGTATTTCATTGAGGAATGGTTCACCTGCATTAGGGTTTTTGGTAGCACTATTGACCCACACGTAGGAATGGATATTGCCTACTAAACTGTTGGAAAGGGCCTAACTAAAGTTCTCAAAGATGGAAAGAAGTCATTATGGCCTACTTTTCCCATCAGATGCGGCTCTTTTACTTTAGCTTATTTTGTTCATGCTAATAGGGATTCATCACAAATGGAAGCCCTCAGGCTTCATACATTGCCTACAAGGAAATTCAACCCAAACAAAGTGGCATACAATGTCTCTACAGGACTAAAGCTCAAGGTGTACAATCATGGAGATACATACTTTGAGGATTTGTTATAGTCAATAGTTTCTTTCGAGCAAGAACTTGAATTGGAAAATGCCAACTTGAAACCTGAAGACATTCAAAGATTTTAGGAATTCAAGAATGTGAGGCTCCGGGTCATTCCGACGCATATATTAAATCCAAAAGATAAGCCTACCCCATGTAACATCGTTGATAGCACAAACCTTAGCTCTCAAAAGGAATCTTAAGTAAGAACCGAGAATACACCAGACATAGGCAAAGTCTAGGATGAAGACAATAAGGCTAACTCCAGTAGGAATCCAACTGAAAAACAGGTAATGGACACCCCAACCACAGAGACAAGCTCAATGGCCCAAGGCACTAGCTTGGAGAAGGAATGGGATCAATTCAATCAGAAATTGCAAGGCAATCCCAAAGCTCCAAATACTCAAGGAAAAGATTAATTCAAGACTTCTCTGAATTTTCATCAAGATACAGAGCCCAAGTGTGTCAGTGAATAGTCTACACCTATGGATCAAGAAGCAACAACATCCCAGCATGCTGAAATTATCCCTACTCTGCCGACATCAGAAATTGTTCTGAATGTGACAAAGATACCTCCACTTGATGTATTCTATAGCCCTCTCCAAAAAATTTTAATCCGAAGGGAAAGGAAGAGGAGAAGGGTAGATGCACCTAAATTTTCATCTAGAGATGAGCTAGTGGATGTTGTTTGGAATGACATGCCTTTCAACCTGGCTGAGAACTTGACTAGAATGTGATAGTTCATAGGAGCATACACATTATCCACTATGGATAAGGGTACTAAGGTGTCTACTTTGCTAAAGGGAAAGGAGGAAAAAATCGTGTAGCTTGGATAGGAGCTTGAGAGAGAAAAAACAAGTGCAAACGAGTAGGCAGCCGAGCAACTCACACAATTGGAACAGGACATGGAAGTCTTAAAAATAAGCCATGAAGCGAACTTATCAGTGAAAAACGTGCATCTCAAAGAATTAGAGAAATCCATGGACAAATACAAGAATGTTCACACTACTGAGGAATTCATTAAAGAGGCTCTAGAACTAAATTATCTTATAGTCAAGTAGCAAGAGTATTTCTGCCAGAAGCTATCATGCATCACCCCCTACCAGATTACTAGCAACCAGGTCATAGACAAAGCCAATGACCGAAGAAATTTTTTTAATGATTTGAACACCAAAATCTCTTATTTCATTGAATGATAGGGATCAGAAGAGGGAAAGAAGGTCAACCTACTGGATATTGAGGAAACTCACAAAGACATTCTCTTTACTGATTGGGATGCTAGGATAAAACAAGTCGAGCTAGTAGTCGCAAGGGAAGTAGGAGTATTGAAGAAAATCATTAAGGAAGTAAATCATATGCTATTCACTATAAATCTAAAGAAAGTGGGTAATGCAAAAGAAATGCCTGACTCAACCACTCTGAGTAAAGGTTGGCAAGAAAAAGCAGGGAAACAAAGGGATGCAATTACAAAATTGACTACGACCGACTGGGAGTTGTATTTGCAGTATCTGGTCTAGCAACATAGACAGATTATGACCCTCAATTTTTCTCTTCATGTGACTCAAAGGATGTTTGCACCTCTTTCCAATGAAATCTTTACAGGACAACTCAAATTGCATTTTAGGCCGCCTACTCAACTTCAATTGATGATAGATATTTGTGATTTAAAGGACAAACTAGAAGACGAGAATTCATCCTCTTAGTTATATTTTGTTGATCTTTGCTTATTTTTTGAGTTAGATACTTATGTAGGAGGACGTTGTTTCAAACCTACTCAAATTTTGTATAATCTATTTTTGCAGACTTAGCAAGAATAATATTTATACCCTTCTCATGCATTCACAGAAGGGTCCAGAATTTTATCAAAAACATTTGTAAATAATGAACTACTGTAATTTTGTGAATGCTTTGGTAAAATCATGGAACATGATATTTTCTTTTTGATATCAGACAACTTTCCTTTGTTGATGCACTTGTGTATTCCTGGGAGACAATTTGATTTAAAGGAATAATTTGGTCTATGTCTTTTGTCAAATGAGCAGGGCTTCATACATCTGGTACTATCATCATGCATGAATAATTTTGTCTACATTTAATTAGTGGTAAAACTTTCTTTTCATGAATTACATGTGAGATTTATTGTTTTCGTGAAGCATTAATTTGACTTTTGTATGATGCCATAACTGAAGTTTTGACTTTCATATATAACTCATTAAACATGCGATATATTTTATAAATTTCTTTGACTAACTATTTAGTCAAAGGAATTATCTTTTATGTTATCATCTCCATTTAATTGTGTCAATCTTTATTATCACATGTTAAATGGATATCTTTGTAGATCGCATACCATACAAGAACACCCTGGTTTATATTAGAATAAGTTAAGTTAGAGAAATTGCATCATATAATAAGTCACTTACATTATCATTATTCTATTGCAAAACACTCATGAACCACCCACTTTCATCTTAAAACCCACACTAAGAAAGTGGTCCCATTATCCCAAGTTGGAGCCACCACTTTAAACCGAAAAGGAGTTGTCTTAAGGTCTGGACTGGGTGGTTATCCCTCATGTTTCAGTAGCAGAATTTTGAGGCCGCAACATTTTGGTGTTAGAAGGAGGGAATTCAGTTGTGAATTGCATATAAACCTAAAGATAAATCAGAAAGCATTCACAAGAGTCAAAATCCCTCCACCACTTCTATACCTTCTAGATCTCATTCAGGATCCCTTGACCAGGAATTTGAAGTTATAGAAATATCTCCCTCATTTCCTGAAGTAATAAGGAAATCACCATCTCCAGATTATATTATGAAATCTCCCGAAGTGTATTCTTTGATACAGAAATTGGAACATATATCCATTTCTTTTGAAAAGCCCCATAGGCCCAAATTATCTGAAGAGAGCGTTACCTCCTTATTACAACAAACTGATGTATTGAATAGACTAGAAAGTGGGAAGCTTGGGGTCACTCCTTTTGATTTCCCTATCCCTCCACAATGTAGGAAAATCACTTCATCGGCATCTGAATCAGATAATAGAGAGATCACATCACCTTTCCACCTATCTATTCATTCATCCACTTCTACTCAATCCACTACTTCTTAAATATCCACTTCTCCCGTTAGTACTATAATTATCGGTACTAACCCAGTAGTAAGTTCTTCACCATCTATACCTACTTCTTAACTGACCTTCCCATTTTCTCAGTCCTCAGCTCAACTTATGGCCAATCAGCCTGCTCAACCTTGGACAAATCATGGTGTTGTCTTGGTTGAAAATCCAAATAAACTCCCAGCAAATCTAGAAAAATGACTGCCTAAGTATAATCCCGACAATGCTCTCCTGGCTGAGGAACATATAAATTTTTTTATGTTAGCCATGAATCTCAATGTGGTTGCACATGAAGATGTTGTAATCAGACTGTTTCCTTATACTTTCTAAGAATCTTCTAGATCTTAGTACTTTTCCCTTCTAGTAGGTTCAATTAGAGATTGGGATACTTTTCAGGAAGCATTTCTTGCAAAATTTGGTGATGACAGAATCGTAGCATCCTTGATCAACGATATTTCTAATATAAAAGCTAATACAAATGAAAATATCAAAGGCTTCAAATCGAAATTTAACAAATTTCAAAGAAAAAATCCTAGTTGCCTCTAAGTCTATTGTAGATGTACAAATAGAATGGTAGATATCCTCTCTTCCCTCTGATATTGCAATGTTTGTAGATAGAGCCAATAAGGCTACCCTTGTAGAAAACATGAAAGAAGCCCTATCTGTAGAAGGAAGAATCATACTTTTAGAAAAAAAGTCACAAAAAGATGAGAGAAAGACAAAGAAAGTTATGTTTAAAGATGACACTATGAAGAAAACTTTGAAGGACCCTTTCATTTTGAAAGGCCTTCAGAAACTGTTAAAAAAAATGTCTAATGAAATGATAGAAATTAAAAAACAGGTTGCAGAATCTTCTACTTCCAAAAGACCTTTCTAATCATTCAAAAATAACTCCTCTTTTGCATCAAAACCTCCAAACACCATTTCAAATGCTGAATCTGACCAAGAATTAGGAGAAGATTCATCAAACAATGACGAAGTTGAAACGGAAGAAGAAATTGAGCTAAATGGGATGTGGTATTTTATTCTCCCATCTGAAGAAGAGGCACAAGAAATGCTAGTAACTACCAGAAGCAAAAATTCTCTTGACACATCTACCACAAATCAGAAGCAAAAAATTGCTACTCCTGCAAAAGAGAAAACAATAACTAAGAAATCTAAGACTAGCCAAACCGACCCTATTCCTCCATACTCCCCAATTGCCTTAAAAACATTTGTAATCTTAGATACAATTGAATACAATATAGTGGAAGACATGAAAAAGACCAGAACTAATATTACGTTACAATAGCTTACTAAACTCAAACAACAAGAAAAAATCCATTAGCTTACTAAACTCAAAAAACAAGAAAAAATTCAATTAAGATAATTAAAAGTAGTTCCAGTATCTCCCCTGCCATTTGCTGTAGTTACTCAAGCCACCTACAATAAGGTAAAACCTCCTTCATCCTCAAATAAAGTAGATCTGCCAGATCTAGTTCTGGTTGGTGATAGGTCTATTTCTCATGTTCTTCCCTTTCTACTTACTTATGAAATTTTCAAAGAAATGTTCATAACTACCTTGTTGACTCAAGAGCCTCCTCAAACATAATTCCAAGGGTTGTGTGACTGAATTGAACATTACACCTCAAAAATCTATAGTACACATAGTACAGTTAGACAGGACCAATGTAGCGGTACTTGGAGAAATAACATCAGTTTCAATTAGGCTTTCCTATAATCGAAAAGTCTCACAAATATTTGATATATTGGTGGTTGATATCCCTGTATTTTATGGTTTGATTCTCAGCAGGGTTTGGTCTGAAAAGTTGCATGGTAATTTTGTAACTCACTAGCCTGACATGTGGTTGCCTCACAATGGTAAACTAAACCAAATCAGGGTAGACCAAGAAAAATTCATGAAATATACAATCATAGACCTTGAGGGAAGCAATGAACCTGTTGCCTTCATTAATAACGTCATTGGAAACTACTCAATTGATTCCTCTTTAGGATCTTTTAATGCTGAGAAGTCTCCCTTTTTAGATAATGTTGTAGTTTCTCAAATTGAGAATTTATCACAAACATATGCTTCCAAGTGTTTAAATTTAATCGATAAAGTTTATAATGAATCTCTATTTTGGACTCTCTATTTTGACAATTCTAAATCTGAAGACGGTGCAGGTTCAGGATGCATTTTGATCAATCCACAAGGCGAGAAAGTTATGCTGGCCTACTGACTTGAATTTCAGTGTAATAATAATATCGTCGAATATGAAGCACTAATGCAAGGACATTATAAATCCATCCGTCTTAATGTAAAATACCTTCAAGTCTATGGTGACTCCGAAATAATTGCGAAACAGGTGAGAAATACAATTCACTATGTTTCTGGGCATCTTAAACACTATCAATCTTTAGCTCAGAAATTGACTTCTCATTTTTCTGATTTCAACATTTGATCAATCCCTAGACTCCAGAATCCAAGTACTGACTTACTTGCAAATGTGGCATCTAGGCTTATACCATCAGAAGACTTTAGTCCAAACATATTTTTAGTAGAATTAATATTTAGCCCATCTATTCCCAACAATATAACAAATTGGAGAGTATTAAATAATGATGTAGATATAGTAAATTTCCTTACATTAGAAGGATCATATGAAGAACATATCATAGACGAGCATGAGCATGATATAGAAATAAAAAATAATCTCGATCTAAACCCATTTCCTAAGTTTGTGGTTAAGATGGGAGATATTTATGATTTGAAGGATAGATTTAAGAAAATTACTAACTCCAAAACTCAAAGTTCTACTCTGAGATTTGAAGTAGTAAACCTAGGATCAAATGAGAAACCTCAAAATATCAACCTAGGTCTGGACCTAACATCTCATGAAAGAGTATCATTCATCACGTTATTGAAAACATATAAAGGTGTATTAGCTTGGGATTATACAAATCTCAAAATCTATGATACCTCTATAATTCAGCATACCATACCAATGACTTCAAATGAAAAACCAGTTCGGTAGAAGCTTCGAAAAATTCACCTGAATCTTGAAAGTCAAATTAAATCAAAATTGAACAAGCATCTAAAGGCCAAGATAATCTTCCCTGTCAGACATTCTAACTAGGTATTGAATATGGTATCTATGAGGAAAAATAACGGTGATATTAGGATTTGCATTGATTTTAGAAGCCTAAACAAATCTTGGAAAAAGGACAATTTTCTTTTTCCTACTATGGAACAAGTACTACAATCAGTGGCAGGTTCCGAATTAATGTTTTTTCTAGATGGATTCTCAAGATATAATCAAATCCTTGTTCATATAGATGATAGATTAAAGACAATATTTAGGACCAAGTGAGGAACATATGCCTATTAGAAAATGCTTTTGGACTCATAAATGTTGATGCCACATTTCAATGCACAGTGGACATTTCCTTTATAGGTCTAATCAATAATTCAGTTGTTATTTACTTGGATGATATCACAGTCTATTCTAGGGATAGGAACAATCATTTAAGTGACCTCAAGCACATCTTTGAAAGATGCATGAAATATGGCACTTCCTTAAACCCAAAAAAACCTTATTTTGTTTTACCAGAAGGAAAACTCCTTTGGTTTATAGTGTCCAAGAAAGGAATTTATATTGATCCTCATAGAGTCCAAGAAATAGAAGAAATTCCCCTCCCACACAATAAGAAAACTATGCAATCATTCCTAGGACAAATAAAATTTGTTAAACGATTCGTCCCAGATTTTTTGCAAATAGTCTTACCCATTTAAGCGATGATAATAAAAAATGTAGTTTCTAGATGGAATAAGGACGAAAGAATCATTTGAGTTGATAAAGAAAGCCAATATTAATTGCCCTTCATTAACAACTCCTGACTTTCTCAAACGCTTTGCATTATATAGTTTTTCATCTGATACTTCATATGCTGTAGTTTTGACACAATTGAATGATGAAAATGTTAAGGCACCCATCTCCTTTTTCAATTATAACTTGCAAGGTGATGAATTAAATTATTTAGCTATAGAGAAACAACCATTTGCTATCTTTAGAACTATGAATCATTTCAGAAAATTTCTTCTGAAAACCCATAAAAATATAGTCATACCCTACCCTGCAGTAAGACAACTACCGATTCAAAGAGAAATAGGGGAGAAAAGAGCTAATTGGATGACTGCACTCCAAGAATATGATGTAGAAATCCAGCCACCTAAAATTGTCAAGGGCCAATGTTTTTTTAGGATGTTAACAGGAGCTTCATAATTTCCATCAGAAGAAAATCAAGGTAATGAAGTACAAATATCATAGGTAATCTTCAACAATACACAATCACAATATGCTGATTTGAAATTTTATCTTAAAAACAAACATTGTCCTATGTACCTTAATTATAAAACAAAGTGGGCTTGAAGATTACAATCAAATTAGTATGAGCTAGATAATGACATATTGTTTAGAAAGAATTATGATTCAGTATTGCTAAGATGCTTAGAGAAACCTGAAGCTGAGAAGGTCATGTGGGAATTACATGATGGACTGGCTGGAGGACATTTTGAAGGAAATACCACTACTCACAAAATCTTGCATGGAGGATATTATTAGCCAATGATATTTAAAGATGCACATGAATATGCAAGGAAGTGAAAAACTTTTCAAACCATGTCTTAAGAGAAAGAAAGCAAACATTCCTTTTACAACCAATTAACATCCAACAACCATTTGAATAATGGGGATTAGATATAATTGGTGAGATTATTCCTAACTCTTCCAAGCAGCATAGGTACATCCTTATAACAACTGATTACTTTACTAAATGGGTAGAAGTTGTCGCATTAAATATAGCTAATAAAAAAAACATCACATATTTCATTGATCATTACATAATTACACGGTTTGGCTTACCCTCAACTTTAATGTTTGACAATGCATCTTACTTTTCTGGAAATACAATGGTCGAATTTTCTCTTAAGTGAGGTTTCGAGTTAAAATATTTACCTAATTATTATCCTCAAGGTAATGTATTAGTAGAATCAACAAACAAAAACCTCATTAGAATTATCAAAAGAACTATTGATCAAAATCATAGGAATTGGCATAAAGCCCTAACATTTGTTTTCTAGGCAGATAGGATTACTTAGAAAGCCTCTATTGGTTCTTCTCCTTTTGCTTTAGCTTAAGGAAAATAAGGTGTTCTTCGGGAAAAACATAGAAATCCCATTTCTTGCCCTAGTACAATTGATCAATGAAGGTCCTTCATCTTCTCTCTTGGCTAGATGATTTCAAATTCTCAAACTCGAAGAAGAAAGAGAAAAGGCTAGAGCAACTCACTTCCATCATCAACAATTAGTCAAATATTATTTTGATACAACTTCTTCCAGTCAAAAATCCTTTGAAGTAGGTGACTTAGTTCTGAAATGGGACAAGGAACATGAGGAAAAAGGTAGACATACCAAATTCCAAAGACTATGGCTTGGCCCTTTTCAAACTATAGAAAAATTGGATAATCAATGTTTCCTTTACAAGACTTGTCTCGTAGAAAAGATTATTTTCCCGTTCATGGGAAAATATTGAAAAGGTATTTTTCTTAGGAAATAACCTCTTCCAATTTTGTAATATATTGCCTTTTAGGAAAATAATGGTTAAGTAGTATTTACTCCCAGCTTTTCGAAATAAGTCTTTGATAAAATTTCTGATTTTTCGCTTTTATAAGAAAATAGGTGTTAAAAGGAACAATTAGGACATCTGAGTACTAAAATAAATTTCAACTCTTTGACAAAAATTGATCTTTCTTAAAAAAAATATATTTTACAAAAAACTCTTATCTTCATAGGATATGAAGGTTTTGTTATCAGTCGAGAAAATAATCTTTAACCTAGTAAGGACTACGTGCAGATCAATATATTAAAAACTCTACCATTATCACCCAAAACCATTAAAAGGGAAAATGGCCCACCCCATCTGTTCAAATTTTCATTTTTTAGAGTGTAATTCTAAAATATAAAAAACTTAAAAGATAAAGAGTCTCATTATGAGCTTGTTTACCATGTTCATAGGGAAGTAATTAAAATTGATATTACAAATACTGCATATCAAAACAGGGTAATAGCTAATGATCTTCTTGATCAGAAGACAAGGGGTCTCATTAAGAGCCATCTTGTTTAGTTTATTTACAAATAGTGAAATGCATTATCATCAATAGGTTACCACACCTAGACAATGTCTTTTAAGGAAAGATAACACTCAAAAGGTAAAAAAAGGGACAAAGTCCAAGTGAGATTCAATTCAAACGAATATCATTTTGAAATCTAAAAATTCATACAAATGGGATAATGGATCATGGTTGGTTAAAAGGTAACCCTGTCAAGGCTATGAAGGCCTGCTGGCAATAGAGACTCTATTTGTGATAAATGACTAAAAAACCAAAAAGACTAATTTGCAGGAGGCATCTACTATATTACTTTAAACCTTATTATTTGTTGATGCTAACATTTATATTTCTATCATTACAAGGGTGAAGTAATCAAGCAAATCGGCCTGAGTAAGAAATTGTGGTTCAGGAGAAATGTCGTTTACCTTATAACTCATGAAATCATTATTCTTATAACTCCAATTACTTTGAAAGTTCTTTGAAATTTTAGAAAATTACTTAGAGATAACTAGCTCTCCCAAGTGAATCATCAATTATTCTACTACCAAACAACCCCCCATTTTAAATAAAAATATGTAGCATTTGAGTTATAAATGGGGACCCTTTTAAATTTTTAAGCCTAGGATAATAATTCCTAACTCTAACGAAAAACTTAGCAAAACCTTGCAAAATTAGCTGAGGAAACTTATATCGCAAATAGCATATCACACTTTTGCACATTACTATTTTATAAAACCTTTACAAAATTGTGATATGGAAAAAGGTCTCTCACTGTGATAACCTCATCTTTCCATTTCACAATTTGCAAAAAACTTGAACATGCCTTAGGACAAACATTAACGATTTTGCAAAATGTGATATTGCGATATTCACAATCACATTTCTCTCAATATAACTGATAAGTGTTATACGCTACCCCTTTAAAGACCACGATCTGCAATTATGGAGGTAAAGGTTGTGAAATAATTGTGTTTTAATTAATAAGAACAAACGAGTTGACATGTTATTAAATGTTTAGTGTCCCGAGGGAGGATAATAATTTTCCAGGTTATGGGTAGTTATAATCAATTATCTCATAAAAACCTTTCTCATGATCCAAGTTCATTTCACATAGGTTTTCAATCTTAATTACTTGATATCCTCTGCATTGATATTTCTTGTCTATTTTAGGCAAGCAACAAAAGTCATGTCCTTAAGAAAGGTGATGTAGAAGGAAACTAACATTACTGTTGTTGAAACATAGGATACAAAGATGACTCCTGTCTTTGCTGATATAGTTTGTGATGTAGATGGAGGCACAACATCTTGGGAAGTAATTTACAATAGATTAGAGGACGAGCATCCTAAAATCACTATTACGAGAGACAGTTGGGTCAACAAATCCTTCAGGACCTCAATGCAAGGATGCCTCTTGTTCTTTCCTTCATAGCATAGGAGAAGCAACAAAAAACCTCCCTTACATAGACATGATCAGATGGGTCATCAAAAACCTTATCATTGGAGATAGGCAGCTCAAGAATTCAACAATGGAGCTCATAGGATCATTCAAGGAAGATGACTTGAAGGCAATATATCACATACCTAACCCACAGGAAATCTACGAAAGCACATTTGTGGCTAACTTCACAAAGAATAATCTAGAACCCTTCAAGTTTATTCAGACTTGGAGAATGTTAGGAAAAAAATTCAAGTATGAGAAATCAAGTATGTACAATAGCCTCTTTGGAAAACCCCTACAATTATGCAGCAACAATGTTATGTAGATTGTATGGATTGCCAAATAACACTAAGTTTTTAATAGAATGGATTCCCTTGATCGAGGCTTGTGTAAATTCCTATATCATGAATTGGCCTTCTAACCTATCGACAGCTTGGCAACCTCCATTACTGAATATCGACAAAAGAAAGCCTCCTCTTTTGATAACCTCCCTCCCTTCTATTTCTTTTCTTATATTATGGATGCTATCTATTTTTGCATGACATTTCCAACCATGGGTTGGAAATGGACCATACAAGACCCTTACCCAATCCATCTCAGTCACAAGAAAATATGGGAATCACATTACATACCTCGCTTCTATAATATTTTTCATTCTATCGCATTGCCCTTACACCAAATGATTTTCAATAAGAAAGCTCCTAGGTTTTCCCAAGAAGCTACACCAGACTTGCTTACTATAGGCAAGTATTTCATTGTGGAATGGTTCACCTACATTAGGCTTTTTGGTAGCATTGTTGATCCACATCTCCTTCCCTTATATGTTTTTGATAAGCTATTAGCAAGGGCGATTTCCTACCAGACTATAGGAAAGGGCCCGACTAAAGTTCTTAAAGATGGTAATAAGTCATTATGGCCTACTTTCCCAATCAGATGTGGCTCTTTTACTTTAGATAATTTTGTTCATGCTACTAAGGAGTGAACACAAATGGAAGCCCTCAGGTGTCATACATTTCCTACAAGGAAATTGGAACCAAACAATGTGGCATACAATGTCACTATAGGACTAAAGCTCAAGGCATACAATCATGGAGATAATTACTTTGAGGATTTGTTATAATTAGTAGTTTCTTTCGAGCAAGCATTTGAATGCACAAAGGCCAACCTAAAACCTAAAGACTTTCAAATATTCCAGTAATTCAGGAATGAGAGGTTGTGGGTCATTCCAATGCATCTATTAAAGCCCAAAGATAAGCCTACCCCAAGTAACATGGTCAATAGAACAACCCTTAGCTCTCAAAAGGACTCTCAGGAAAACATTGAGAATACACCAGACATAGGGAAAGTCCAGGATGCATATAATAAGGTCGAGTCTAGTACAAAGCCAACCGAAAAACAGGTAATGGACACCCTGACCATAGAGACAAGTTCAGAGTCCCAAGGAACTAGTTTGGAGTAGGAATGAGATCAATTCAATCCAAAATTGCTAGACACTCCCAAAGCTGCAAATACTCAAGAAACAAAGGAATTCAATACTCCTATGAAAGTTCAACAAGATATAGAGCACAAGTCTGTCGACGAACAGTCTACACCTATGGACCAAGAAGCAACAACATCCCAGCATGTTGAAATTATCCCTACTCTGCCGACGTCAGAAATTGGTCTAAAAGTGACATAGATACCTCCAATTGATTTATTCTGTATCCCTCTCCACAAAGTTGTCATCTGAAGGAAAAGGAAAAGGAGAAGGGTAGATGCACTTGAATTTTCATCTAGAGATGAGCTAATGGACATTGTTTGGAAGGACATGCCTTTCAACCCAGTTGAGAAGTTGACTAGATTGTCACAGTTCACAGGAGCATATGCTTCAGCCACTATGGATAAGGCTACTGAAGTTTCTAATTTGCTAAAGCAAAAGGAGGAAATAATTTCGGAGCTGGAATAGGAGTTCGAGATAGAAAAAGAAAGCACAAACAAGTAGACAACCGAGCATCTCACACAATTGTAACAAGACATGGAAGCCTTAAAAATAAGCCATGAAGCCGACTTATTGGCCAAAAAGTTGCAACTCAAAGAACTACAATAATTCGGGGATAGATAGAAGAACGTTCCCACTACTGAGGAATTCATTAAAGAGGCTCTAGAACTAAATTCTATTCTAGTGAAGAAGCAAGTGTATTTCTACCAGAAATTTTCACACATCACTCCCTACCTGATTACTAGAGACCAACTCATAGAAAAAGCCTTTGACTGGAGAACATTGTTTAATTATTTGAACACCAAAATCTTTGACTTCATTGGATGGTAGGAATCAGAAGAGGGAAATAAGATCAATCTACCAAAGATTGAGGAAATTCACAAAGATGTCCTCTTTACTGATTGAGATGCTAGGATAAAACAGGTTGAGCTAGCAGTCACAAGGGCAGTTGGAGTATCGAATAACATCATTAAGGCAATAAATCATACACAGGTCACTACCAATCTCATGAAAGAGGGTAATGCGAAAGAAATGCCTGACTTAACTGCTCCGAGTAAAGGTTCACAAGAAAAAGTGGGGAAACATAAGAGATGCAATTACAAAACTGACTATGACTGACTGGGAGTCCTATTAGCAACATCTGGTCAAGCAACATAGCCAGATTATGACCCTCAACTATCCTCTCCATGTGAATCAAAGCATGTTTCCACCTCTTGCCGATTCAATCTTTACAGGACAACTCAAATCGCATTTTGGGACACCTCCTAAACTTCAACTGATGATCGATATTTGTCATTTAAAGGATAAACTCACAGACACTAAGTCATCCTCTTAGTTCTATTTTATTGATCTTTGTTTATTTTCGGAGTTAGTTACCTATGTAGGAGGAGGTTGTTTGAAACCTCGTCAAATTTTGTATAATCTATTTTTGTACACTTAGATAGAATAGTATTTATACCCTTCTCATGCATTTAGAGAAGGGCCAATAATTTTATCAAAATAATTTGCAACCAATACAGTATTGTAAGTTTGTGAATTCTTTGGTGAAATGGTGGAACATGATCTTTTCTTTTAATATCAGACTACTTTCCTTTGTTGATGCACTTTTGTATTCTTGGTAGGCAATTTGATTTGAAGGAACCATTTGGTCTATGTCATTTTTCAAATGAGCAGGACTTCATACATCTAGTACTATTATCATGTATGCAAAATTCTGTCTACATTTAATTAGTGGAAAAAGTTTATTTTCATGAATTATATGCGAGATTTATTGTTTTTTTGAACCATTAATTGCACTTGTGTATGATGCCATAACTGAAGTTTTGACTTTCATATATAAATCATTAAACATGCAATATATTTTATAAATTTATTTGACTAACTATTTAGTCAAAGGAATTATCTTTTATGTTATCATCTCCATTTAATTATGTTCAATCTTTATTATCACATGTTAGATGAATATGTTCGTAGATCGCATGCAATACAAGAACACCCGGGTTTATATTAGAAAAAGTTAAGTTACAAAAATTGCATCATAGAATAAGTCACTTAGATTATCATTATTATATTGCAAAACATTCATGAACCACCCACTCTCATATTAAAACCCACACTGGGAAACTGGTCCTATTATCCCTACTAGGAGCTACCACTTTAAATGGAAAAGGAGTTGTCTTAAGGTTCAGATCAGGTGGTTATCACCCATGTTTTGGTAGTAGAATTCTGAGCTCGCAACACCAAGGTACATGACATGTTTTTGTTGTCATAAAAAAAAACATTGAGGTAGAGGACAAGGATGAAAACTGGTTACATGGCATCGAATATTTGGGCATCTTAATTTTCGAGGTTTGAATTTGTTGCATAGGAAAGGCATGGTGAATGTATTTATACTCATAGAAAAGCTAGGTAGCCTATGTGAAGGAGGCATCTTTGGAAAACATAGAGAATCATTCCCAACATGAAAGCTAAGAATGGAAAAGGAACCTTTGGAGATTGTCCATTTAGACTTATGTGGACCAATGTAGACAACATCAATTGGTTGCGACCATTATTTTTTAACATTCATAGATGAATACAAAAGGAAGAAATGGGTCTACTTGTTAAGGTTAAAATGTGAAGTGTTTGAGTTCTTCTACAAATATAAATATATTGTTGAGGAGAAAAGTGGACACTACATCAAAGTTTTGAGCACTGAAAGAGGTGGCAAATACATCTCAAATGTCTTCCTAGGTTTTGCAGGTAGCATGGAATTCGCAAGAAATTTACAACAAGGTATACACCTCAGTAAAATGGTGTTATGGAAAGGGAAAATATGACCATTGTGGAAATGGAAAGGATTATGTTGAAGGAAAATAAGTTTCCAAATGAATATTGGGCTGAAGCTTTCACTTGTGCAGTATATATCATTAATAGGTGTCCAACCAAAAATGTCAAGAATATGGTTCCTGAAGAGGCATGGAGTGGAAGAAAGCATAATATCACTCACATGAGAATATTTGGATGTGTGGTTTATCCACATGTCTGAGATGAATTAAGGAAGAAGTTTGACAACAATGGTGAGAAACCCATATTTGTTGGATATAGTGATAAATCCAAGGCATACCTGGTCTATAATCCATTAACAAAGAAGTTCATAATCAACAGAAATGTACAATTCGTGGAAGAGTAAGCATGGGATGTAAGTTTGGAAAAGGCTATCAATGTGAAAACATGTATACCACATGAAGAAAAAGAGGAATTGACTGCAACAAGTAACTCCTCAATGGTGACTCCTCTTAATACCATTCAAGCCCAAAAAAAGAGTCATCAAGTGACACTATCAACAAATAATAGGACAATGTCACATAGTCAAGAAAATACTACTCCAAGCACACCACAAAGAATGACAACATCATCTACTTCAAGTGCAACATCAAGTGACATGTCAAGCCCATCTTCTACAAGTACAAGAAGACAAAAATTAAAAAATTTAAGTGAAATTTATGAGCAAAATAAAGTTGATAATAGTTTAGTTTTGAATTGCTTATTTGCATTGTTTTGTCATGTAGATGACCCAATCCATTTTCAGGATGTAGTAAAAGAAGAAAAGTCATTAGCAGAAATCGATGAAGAAATATAAGGAATAAAAAAATGATACATGGGAGTTAGTGGAACTTTCAGAAGGAAAATAAGTCATTGGAGTGAAGTGGGTCTAGAAGACCAAGAACAATGCTGAAGGAAATATTGGAAGGCATAAGGAAAGGGTAGTTGTGAAAGGATACAAGCAACAACATGGAAAATATTATGTGGATACATTTGTGCCAGTTGCAAGGATAGTGACAATTCCTATATTGTTTTCAATTGTCAAGCAACATAAATTGAAATTGTGTCAAATAGATGTAAAATCAACATTCTTGAATGGAGTGTTGAAAGAGGAGGTATATGATGTGTAACCATTTCGTTATGAGGTAGAAGGCCAAGAATACAAGGTGTATAGGTTGAGGAAATTAGCTCTTTATGGGTGAAATAAAGCACCGTGTGCATGGTATACTGGAATAGAATCTTACTTGATGGAAAATGGCTTTGAAAAATGTGACGGTGAGCGTATTGTCTACATCAGGAAAGTGATGGTAACCGTATTATTATTTTTCTATATGTAGATGATTTAATTTTTACAGGGAGTGATGATTTACTCATTGTTGATTTCAAAGAAGTCATGAAAAGTGATCTTGAGATGATAGACTTAGGGTTGTTAAGGTATTTTGTGGTCATAGAAGTGAAGAAAACAAAAAATGGTATTTTTATTTCTCAAACGAAGCATGTAGCATACATTTTGAAGAGGTTTAGTATCGAGAACATCCAGGCCACACCAACTTCAACTGCCATGAGATTGAGATAGTAAAGAATATTGTAGAAACAATGTTAATCTGACATTATAAAAAAGTATGGTGGGAAGCTTGATGTATTTGACAACAACTAGGTATGATATAATGTATGTAGTCAGCTTGGTGTCAAGGTCCATGGAGACACAAAAGAAGACACATTGGAAATTGGCCAAAACTATTTTAAGCTAAGTCAATGGGACAAAGGAGTATGGTATTTTATACACCACAACAAATGATTTTAGCGTGGTTGGTTACACTGACAGTGACTCGGAAGGAAGTGTTAATGATGGAAAGAGAAAATCAGGATATGTTTTTTAGTTGGGTTTGGGAGACATTTCATGGACCTTTAAGAAGCAGCCGATATTGTCATTATCAATAGAAAAATTTGAATATGTCATCACAACAACAAGAATTCATCATTGGATGAGAATAATTTTGATGGATTTATGCCATGAATAAGAGGAAACAACAACTATTTTCTACTACAACAATTCTGCAATTACACTATCAAAGAATTATGTTTTTCATAAGAGGAGAAAACACATTGACACTAAATATCATTTGATTAGACAATTGATTAACAATGGTGAAAATGTGTTGTAGCATTGCATGTTGAAGGAACAAATTGTAGACATCTTTAAAAAACCATTGCCACGTGAATTTTTTTTTCATGTAAGAAACTGTTTAGGAATTTTCAATGGAAGTAGTTCTGATTAAGGGGGAGTGTTGTAAAATTAATCCCAATGATCATTGTTATGGAACTAATAGAAAACATCCTTTGGAGTATAACAACAAATTGAAAACCATTTTTCCTTCCACAAAGATTTTTTTCGTTTACATGCTGAAGGACATGGATTAAATGGAATTTTGAGTAGTAGTACGAACTTCCCATTCCACAACACATCAAATAATTAAGAACAAATGACCACTTAATTCCGGGTTAGTAAAATGTATGGTCTAGACATTTATTCCGCAATTGATATATCTACTCCACAACATCTGCAAGTTCAGAAAATCATATTTTAGTACAAATACCCATCCTAGGTTTTAAATGTTTTATCATGTCATGTATGGAAACATTAAAAATGTATGATTTGAACAAAACATGTACAAGCATTTTCCAAGTGGTGGATGTAAGTATGAGATGTCAAGGAGAGAAAATCATGGAGCAATTTGTGGTGTTCATGTAAAAACAACTTGTTACTAGGTTTTACAATGAGTTACTCCGCGACTCCTGGTGAAGTCTAAATATTAGTAACAATTTATAGTTTTACTTGGTGAAGGAGCTACAACCTCCACATTTTATGCGAATGTATTTTTCAAATCATAACCTACAATGTTTTTTTATGTTGCACCCATTCACTCTATTTTACTTTGTTCTGATGTGTGTAAAGTTGGGTTATGCCCAATAATATTTGTTGTGAAAAATTATTTGTAATTTTAAAAATGTTTTCAAGTTAGAGTTTGACTATTTGTTCGATTCTATCTCAAATGTTGAGAATGAGGCATGCGTACTCTACGTAAATTCTTTTCTTACACCTATTATGGTATATTGTTAAATTGAAAATTTTCATTGTTCTGCTAAACATCTATGTACATTTTTATTAAGAAAAGCTTTGGCTCTCATTCATATGTCTTATTAAAGGAAGACAAGGACTATTTCCATTTACTCGAACATACAAGGTTTTTTATGTTTTTTTCCTAAAGGGTTAGATTTAATTTTTGAGATTACTAATTCCTTTATTGAAAACTGTTATGCCACTAAGTATCTATGTTATACTTCATTACCTATTTTGACTAATGGGCTTTGCTGAAACATTCTTGGTGTGTTTAATATAGCCAATGGTGAACACATCACTATACATATAGGTTTATTTTAAAATACTTTATGTTTAGTAAATACCTCAACACATCTACATAATATTTATATCGTTAATTGATCCAAACATAATAACTCTTATGAATACGCAAAAATGTACACTATATCGAGCTGATTAATCTACTTTCATTAGAAGAAGTCTGTTCTAAATTTTTTCCTAAATTACCTACCATCCAACCACCAAATATCATCATTTTTATTTTTGATACAATATTCATCTTGATATATGTTATCCATCATAATGATTATCAATTTCAACTCCCCTTGTTTTCTATACTAGTTCTTCACAATTTATAAGAAAATACATTCATAATCATAATTTAACTATCTCTAATTAATCACATAACTCAATTGTGCAATTAATCTGTGTTGAAATGATTACAAAAGTCATAAATATTGAATTCTTTGCAGAATACACATACATCTAAATAATGATAGAATTCGTAGGAAGCAACAAAAAATCAAAATGCAGATTTCCTAACCATAGTCACAGTCATAAAATTGTACTTAATCAGCACACTCACAACCCAACCATGAAATACACCTCCAATGTCCTTCAAGTTGAAAATATTTTCCAGAAATATCAACTCCCCTGTTCATTATTTCTTAGGTATTTTATACCTTTCTTCCATGTTGGACGTTTCCCTTAGCAGCATCCTACTTTTCTGGTTTTCCACAACCTCATGCCTAAGATTTTCCTTAAAATATCAACTTTATCTCCCGCGATGCTTTATGGTTATCCCTAGCTTAACATATTTCCATAGCTAAGCAACTTAATGGATTTTTCTCTCCCATCCATTAAATTTATCTAGAATGTTATCTAGAACTTTTCCGTGGAAGCATTATTTTAGGTAAGAATCTCCTCTTCAAGTGTCCCATTCCTGAGCACATCCATTTCAGATGTTTATTAATAAAAATTATTTATTTATATAAATGGTTTCATGTAGCTATTGGATTTTATACCATTCTTTCCAGTATACTTCAGTCTTTAATAAAGAAAAAATTACATAATATTTACAATGACAGAGGGGTATTACACTTGACAAAGAAAATAGGGCCACTCCATGGTGAGACACTAGGTCTCATGTAAACCTTATTTAAGAGTTTATGCAATTGCATTTTTAGTTCCAATAAATCTGGTGTGCTCATTTGTTAAGGGTTATAGACATTAGTGTGGCACCTGGTACTAAATCGATAGAGAAATCTATGTCTCTATGAGGAAGTAACCTGGGGACTTCCTACAAGAACTCATCTTGGAACTCACTGATGACTGGTAGTGGCCCTAAACATTCCTTTAATGGTTGTTGTTCATTTGTTTCCACTTTCACTATGTATACCTTCCATCCTTTCTTGACACTCCTTTTTAGTTGTAAAGTTAAAATTTTTCAAACTAATATTGGTTTTGGTTTACCTCTAATTAATCTAGGTTTCCCATCTTGACCCATACAACTCACTGTTTTCTCCATATAGTTTATAAAATCTCCCTGTTTCTCCAACCAATTCATGCATATTAATATATCGTAGAGTCCTAGAGGAAGAATGTTTAAATCCACTTCTGTGAGGTAACCATTTAATTCAATGAGACATTGTCTTATTTGACTGGTTAACTTGCTTTTGGTACCAATTCCTAGTTCTACCAACCATGCATTCTTAAATTTTTTAGATTTCAATTTACATTTTTCCCACAATTTGGGGACTAATGTAGCTCAAAGTAGCCCCTATATCAATTAAAAAAAAAGAATATTCGTTTAGGATGGTACTTTCAATCTCAACCATTGTATATTGATGCTTAGCTTGTCTGTCCTATAATGCTACACAAATCCTGGGAATATTTCTCACAACATCATTCACAGTTGTTTCTTCATGGATTGCCTTAATATTCTGAATAGATTACGGATTATGCAAATAATTGGTTAATAATTGTTGGTCACCACAAGTCCAATACTTCAACAATTTTATTTCCTTGACCCCGCTACTCTCTTTGTTTCTCATTTCCATGGGCTTTGACCTAGTGCAAGACTGTCCAGGCTAATTTACATTTCCCTTGCTGAATTTCTTCCTCTGATGATGTTTTCCAAAAATTTTAAGATAAGGAGGTTTTTGTCTTTTCATATTCATTGCAAACTTGATTTTTTCTTTACATTTCCATGGTTTTAACCCTTCACTTATATTTTTGAACTGTTGGTAGCACAATCCATCATTTCTGACTACATCATCCATTGAGTTAGGTTTTTCAAACTCAATCCCTTCTTTGTAGACTACTGGTAAACAATTGAAATTTCGATATACCTTAGCTTTCTCTTCTTTAATATAGGGAACATAGCATAATAATTTTATAAATTTTTCTTCAAACTCATCCATAGTTAGCTGTCCCAAACTTAACTCATGAAACTCCTTAGCACAATCATCACAATAACACTCACTCACATACCAAGACTTAAATTGTTTAGGGAATTCTTCCCAAGAAATTGTCTTCCCTTCCAATAGGTGCACACTTTTGGTCTCTTCCCACCATAGAGTATATTTTCCCTGTAGCTAGTAGATATCCAGTATAGCCTTAAAAGTACTCTCATACTTATACCTAGAAGTATTTTATCAGGTTAAGAAGGAATTCTTTCGCATTTTCTTCACTCTCCCCATCAAAAGTAGGGGGTTTGATTTTTATAAACTCCCCTTGTAACTCCATTTTCTTCTTTTCTGTATGTGATTTCAGATATGTCATATCCAATTCACCTCCTCTTTTATACTTCTACATCTCTACTTCCACCTTTTTCCTCTTCAACTCTTCTGGTTCTATGCTTCTATGGTTGGACTTTTTCGTCAACTCTCTTATCATGTGCTCCTATTCCTCACTAGAATTTAACAACCATTCATCATTGTTTCTGAGATGAGTTAGTTCGTGTTGTAGATGTCTAATAACCTCCACAAACTCAATGTTTGGTGGAGTACAATCACCTCCAAATTCAACATACAATACTTCATTGCCTATTATGGGAGGAGGGGAATTCTTCTCCATTGTATTGCAACCTGCTTTACACAAGTACCCTAAAAACCATACAAGTTGCTGTCAGTATTTCTGGTTACACTCCTACCCATCTTGAATTTAAATGTGATTGTCCCTTCGAAGCCCATTGTAGAAACTAAGGCTCTAGTACCATCTATCATATCATTATTTCACCAATTTTTTTTTTATTAACATAATGCCATCTACTGAGTGCATACCAATACATTTTCTTTACTTTTAAAAACACTACTATATGAAAACTTGTATACTCCATATATGTTTTTCTTCACATAGCAATAATTACATGTATTCTACTTAGGATCTTATCTTTTGGTGCAAAATATACTTGTCGCTATTGTAAATATTACATATGTGCAGATACCTGTAAGGCTAAACCTTTATCTAAACATTAGTTGTAACAAGTATTGAATTGAAGTTCATAGTTTGGCATTTATGGCATCCTTCAATTTATGGACAGTATAAAACCAACACCTTATACATCAAGGTTCACACTTATCTTATATTTCGGCAATGACATCCTATAAGCAACCCTATGGTTTATTGTAGTAATTATTTGTTTTCTCCTAAGCACATATCCTTTGAACACATTGATGATTAAATGTTATTGTCTCGATATATTTTCCTATAAATGGGTAAGGTTTCATGGTTTGAGGAACAAAAAATTCATTAATTTCTTAGGAATTCAAGTTCCAACCACATTTAGCCATGTTGGCCTTGCTACTGTGATATTCACATGGACTATTAGCCTCATCTAGTTGGATCGTGTAGATCTAATCTAAGGATAAAATGATAGAGAAAATGATTCCTCAAACCCTGAACTCCTTTGGCAATTTATCCCAACTCATTTGGGTGGCAAATAAGGTTGAAGGTGTATCTTTACATGTTTTCTGGAGGTGCCTCTCTCTACACATTTTTTATTGAGCCTTTCCATCATCTACATGTTGTTGGACTAAACCCTTGTCATTGAGAAAACACTTGGGGTAATAATACTTGTTACAAGCACTCTGGAATATATATAGCTTGGTAAATGTTCATTTAATATCGATTGATTTCATTCCTCTGGAGATAATCTTCTCAAATATGGTTGCAGGCTTAGGTGGAAAAGTTAACACTGAGGTGGAAAATGGAATGTGTGACTATGTCGACCTTTTTCTTTAGGTGAGGTTGTTTATTCTCTTTTTTTTCCTCAATCACCCTTGCTTCTTCTATTTACAGTAAATGGTTTCTGAATTTGATGTTATCCTTGTTGTTCTCTTTTTCCATTGACTGAATTATCCAATTAATAATGATGCCATGTTGTGTTTTTTGGTTTCTAGCTACAGGTATGTTTGTTCCTCATTTGTTTTGCTCTAGCTGAACTTCTCCCTTTCTTAGTGACTGAATCCTACTTTCTTATTACTTCCTAGGTTGGCGTTCTATACAAACTCCTAAAAAGATTGTCCTTCTAATGCAAAGATGTTGTCAAGAAGTGAAGCAGAACCAAAAACTACTGACTTCATGTCCACAAAGCATGGAAATATCTTTTCTCCTTTCATTATTTTACCCCTATATGATTTTTCACTAGCCGACATAGGAGGAAATGCATCACTGTATGTACCCTCAACTTATTTTTTTCCTAGTGTTTGTCACCCCGAAGGGGAATTTGTGAATTTTTTCAGCATAAGATACTTGCAGTATCCTTTCGATAACATATTCTTAAATCCCTATGTGCTATCTAAAATTGTTATAGTTTAAGAACCTGAAGCTTTTGAAGAAAACTGTTTCCATATATTTTCCTTATCGTGGTTTCTTCAATGCCATTAATTTTTTTTTTACCAAAATCATGTTTTATGGTGAATGCTTTGGTATTTTGTTAATTGTGTTTCTCAAATTTTCATGTGACTAGGAAGGGATAGGTATTGTTATGGGTGTTTTTCCTATATTTTAGGGTTAATTCTAGTTCATCTTAGAACCCCTTTATGTTGTTTTCTTTCCCATACTTGTGGATGCCATTAAAATCTCTTCCCTCTGTAATACCTAAAGAGTTCGTAGTTTTAATAACTAATGCACTCATAATTGTTATCATCACATTTGTTTTAATCACTTGATTTCATTAGCTTCTTGAATTTAGAAAGTATTTTTTGGTAACATTGATTTTTCTTAAGAGGAAGAAAACCTTTATGTCTATGTATCTTTTTTATTTTCTTATGTATGAAATATATTTTTTGTCATTGATGATATTAAAGCAACAATGTACCAATTTATTTATTTGGCATGCATAACATGGATTGAATTAAGTCCCATCTGGAAGTCTAATATATAACACAATGATAGAGAGACAAATTATTTATTTCTATTAATTTTTTGAGTTTGAAGGTTGTTTTGGTTTTGCTATGTGTTCTTATTTTATCCTAAACGTTGAATATTTATGAGTTGCTCGATTTCCTAAGGTTTAGGTTTATTCCTATGTCTGAAGTTTAATTTCATATCAACTCAAATGGTTTCCAACTAATGATATTTCTTCTTTGATATAAGCATTATTGGTATTTTACTAATTTGTTTTATATTAAGGAGATAATGATACATTTAATGCACTCCCCTCCTTTAATGTGAAAACCTTTGCTTTAGTAGTGTTAGTCCGCAATTCTAGAAAAATAGACTCTCTTCCACTTGCTATCATGATTCTAGTTGAATTCTATATTTAATTTGTCTCAGATCTGATTATAACCAAGGCAGTACCTAGGGAAACATAACCATATTTTTTATTAATTCTTCCTTACTAACATACCTAGGTAATGACTACATCCACTTGTGGTGACTTGTATAAATCATATAGCCTCATAAGGCATATATCATAGTCTTTTGATCTATCCATAGTTTTAAAAGTTATAATAAATCTCTCCCTGTACCATTTTAAGGAAATCGAGTTGGCTCTACGTACCACCAATTTCTATTGGATAAATATAACTTATAAACTATTACTGGAATATAATTTCATTTAGTCCTAACAGAACTAATAACCACTAATTCAAATTGACATCGTAAGCACATCCAGAGAGGGTTCCTATCTATGATTCTCGAGAGTAAAATTTAATAGGTTAAATTCTTCTCACCATTTTTCACACCATGATATATCTATTTATTGTGTATAACGAGTAAATTATTATGGAAAATCACCTTATATGCTTGTATATGGAGATACTATCACCAACATAAGCAAATCCAAAAATTTCAATTATTTCGCAGCTATTACCATTTCAAAATAACAACATTTGACATAAAATATTTCCAGTTGACCACTACTAATTCCCATGGTTCCATCAAATGCATACAATCCACCTACATAGAATAAGCATTCATAACATACCCAGATTCATTTTGATCACCTATGATCTACCCACCCTACTAATATCATATATATTTTTAACTAAATCCTCACACCACAGAAGCAAAAAAATTGATTCTACAAGATAAACAGAATCATTGAATGTAACCAATAATTAAAATAATTTTCTCATAACTAGTAAATAAAATAATTTCCTTATAACTAGTAAACAAAAGTTGTTTAACTATGCACCAATCAAAAAATTCTTAGGGAAAACACTATCCACCCAATGATGAACTCTCACCACTAGTTCCCCTCGAGCTGAGATGTCGTTGTCATTGAATCAACAACCTCTTGTCATTCTAGATACGTTATTTGATGCCTTCACTAGAATATTTTTCCTTAGCAGTGTCCTGATTTCTATTGTCTACCAACGCATAATAGCGAAGGATTTTCTATTTTTTTCTTTTTTCAAAAAATGTATCTTCTTCTTTTTCATTAAATACCACATTTTTCTCTCGAGGTGATTTATTCACCATTTACTTAGTGTTTTTCTGCAACTGAGTGATTTAATAGATTTTCTCTCCCTTCATATTAAACCTTATTGATCAACGCCTAGGGATTTTTAGGACTTTGTTGATGGTAATGGACCCACCAACATGTTAGGGGATCTCACTAGTAAGAAGTCTCAACTAGACCTTAGATTGTTTGGTGTAGGAGTCCCAACAATGGATCATATGGTATTTCCTTGACCATGGTTGCATGCATAGGTAAGTAAGATGTCCTTGTTGGTATCAATGGTGTGACATGTGAAACAAGACAAGGAAGGTACATGAAACATTCTAAGATGCGTAAATGGTAATGAGTGAACCCCTTAGAAACCTATGGAAACACATAGCTTGAAAGGGAGAAAACAAGGAAAGATACATCACAAGCTAGAATGTAAGGAAACTAACTATCCAAAGTGATGGTTAAACCAATAGCACATATATAAAGATTTCGTCAATATATGGGTAAGAAAACAACTACATAAAACATTAGAGTAACCAAGACAAATGAAATACAATAACAACACATGCATGAAATGTGATCGCTCTGTTATTTTAAGAGTGAAATATCTGATCATACAATACAACCATTACCAAACACTAGTTCCAACAGTGGAACATTACAGTCACTGTTGCCTGCTCCTCCAAAGAGATGTACTAGCTTTGCACTATGGAGAAGCCAAGGCTCATTACAATACATTCCAAGAGTTCTCAAAGATACACCTATAGGAAGCTTGGCTCCCAAAATCCTGTACAATGACTTATGAGGTTCTATAAATAGGAAAGGGTGGGCTGACCCATGGCATTCCCCTTTGTGACTCTTTACCTACCCTCGTGACTCTTCAACTACCACCTGACTATTACATTCTACTATCCACACTTCTACTTTCACTATTACAACATGTTACATTACAATATGCACATGTACCCATGCGAGATACAATAGGCTTCAGTAAGCCATGCAAGACATCACTGAGACTCAAACAGTTGTGGGAATACTAACTCTCTGACATGCTTGTGATGATTGACAGTGGCGAACCGATGCTAAGGTTGGTAGTCTATGATGGTGTCCATGTACTTGTTGGGTTGTGTTATATTCTTTCCACGTAATTAACAGGGGGTTTGAAGGGCACCCATAAGCCCACTTTATGGGGTCTAGGGTAGTGCCCCATAAAATTTTGGTTTTGGACAATATGTTAGGTTGGGCAGACCCACCTATGGTTTTGTGCATGATTTTCGCACATTTTTTGGACGCGATGGTTTTTGGTCCATGATATTGGACGTGATGGTTTTCGGTCAATGGTATTGGATTCTTCGGCATGTATAAATATGTGTTGTAATATTGAAAGTAACATAATGAAAAATCAAGCTAGTAGTCCCAGGTTCGGGATCCAGGGGAAAATCTCTGTGTATATGTGTTTTATGTGTTATGCTCTCGCATTGTTTATTTTCTATGTTTTAGAATTCTTATGCAGGTAAATTTTGTACGAGGTTAAAAACTATGTTTGATATCAGAGTTTTTTTGGATTCAATGTGACACCTTTATTGCTGACGGGTTTCACTCGGGCCTGTGGTAGACCCTGTTCAATGGGAGATCTACGAGATCAATTCTGGCGGTGAAAGAAGATGGCGAGCAGTGGAAATATAGATATTGAGAAATTTAATGGTCAGAGTTTTGAGTTGTGGAAACTCAATATGGAGGATATATTGGTGGATAAAGATTAATGGATCGTGGTAGATCCGGGTACTAAACCAACGGGATTGTCCGATGAAGAATGGAAGAAGTTGGATCACAAGGCAAAGAGCACAATATTATTGTGTGTCTTAGATTCAGTATTGTTGAATGTATCAAGGGAAGCTACGTAAAATGCTTTGTGGGACAAGTTAGGGACTTTGTACCAACCTAAGTCTCTGGTGAATACACTGTTCCTGTGGAAAAAGCTGTATAACCTGAGGATGAAAGATGGAGACTCGGTGACAGAGCATCTAAATGCATTTAATACTATGGTAAGTCGGTTAGCATCTGTTGATATTAAAATTTCAGATGAAGATAAGTGCATCAGTTTGTTGTGTTCTCTACCAGATTCATGGGATAATCTGATTATTGCAATAGGTTGCAATGCAACTACCTTGCATTTTGATGAAGTAGTCTCATCCTTATTGACAGAGGAGATGAGATGAAAAAATATGGAGAGCCAAAATGGTGATGCCTTGTCTGTACTAGGGTGGACCCAGAACAGAAACAAATATAAGTCATCGAGTGGGAGATCTAAATCTAAAGGGATATCTAAATCTCCAGGAAAAATTGTAAAGGTGGTGTGCTAGAAATGCCGAAAGGAACTGCACTACAAAAGGGACTGTAAATCTAAAGCTCCTGACAAAGAAAAGGGATCTGATGAGGCTCCTTCTGCAGAGGAAAAAACCACCTCAGATGAAGGTGGGGATGTGTACTTGGCTTCTTCAAGTACACATGTAGATCATGAGGCATGGTTGATTGACTCAAGTGCATATTTTCAGTTCACTCCCCATAGAGAGTGGTTCTACGAGTATAAGAAATATGATGGTGGTGATGTCTTCTTTAGGGATGACAGGAAGGCTAGAATCGTTGGTCGTGGAAAAGTAAAGTTCAAATTGCAAGGTGGAAGGATTAGAACGCTTCGAGGTGTTCTACATATTCCTCCATTAGCTAGAAATATGATTTCTGTTAGCAAGCTGGATGATGCAGGTGTAAAAACAATGTTCAAGAAGGTTACCTACAATATGGTTTGGGGAGCACTAATATTGATGCAGGGAGTTCAGATTGGAACTCTATACAAGCTTCAAGGTAAAATTGTTATTGATGGGTGTAATAGTTCAGTGGTTCCTGAAAGTGAAGGAGAAAATCTAGTGGTCTCTGGAGAAAAGACCATTCTGTGGCATCAAAGGCTTGGACATATTGGAGAAAAGGGCCTTTGGATACTTCATGGTAAAGGTATGGTACAAGGTATGAGTAATAGCTCTTTGGATTTTGATTTCTGTGGAAATTGTGTATATGGGAAGCAGAATCGGGTGAGTTTCCCCTCTGGTAGTAAGAGAGCGAAACATATATTAGAACTTGTGCACAATGATGTGTTTAGACCTGTGAAGGTTCCATCACTAGGTAAGTCTATGTACTATGTCATTTATAGATGACTTCTCAAGGAATACATGTATATATTTCCTTAAGAAGAAATATGAAGTCTTTGACAGGTTTAAAGAATTTAAGGCTCTGGTGGAAAACCAGACAAAGAAGAAGATAAAGGTGCTGAGGACAGATAATGGTGGAGATTTTTGCAATAAGGAATTTGAAGAATTCAGTAGGAAGTGTCATATAGCATGACAAAATACTACTCCATATACAGCTCAGTAAAATTAAGTTGCAAAAATAATGAATAAGACGTTGATGGAAAGGGCAAGAAGCATGCTCAGTGGTGTCGAGTTAGGACATGAATTCTGGGCAGAGGTGGTGGATACTGCATGTTACCTAGTCAACAGGTCACCTTCATCACTGTTGGAGGATAAGACTCCAAAAGAGGTATGGACTGGTAAGAAACCCTCTCTTTCATGTCTGAGGGTATTTGGATGTGATGCATATGTACATGTTCCAAAGGAGAAATGAACCAAGTTGTATAGTAAATCTGAAAAGTGCATCTTTATTGGGTATAAGGATGGTTTAAATGGTTATAAGCTTTGGAAACCAGTCACACAGAAGGTTGTGTACAACCAAGATGTGGTGTTCAGAGATGTGGAATATGTTATTAAACATGAAGTCCAATGAAAGGAACCTGAGAGGATAGAGTTTCAGCTAAATGAAGAAGAATCAAACTCTACAGCAAAAGAGGAATTGGAAGATGAAGAGCCACAAACTTTGAATGTGAGAAGATTAGTTCGAGAAAGAAGGCAGCCTGAAAGGTGTAGCCCATCTTCTTTCTATTCAAATTTTGCTTTATCTATTACTGCTGATGGTCCCAAAACTGTGAAAGAAGCAGTAGATTCAGAGTATGGAAAACTTTGGAAAGAGGCCATCATTGATGAAATGGCATCTTTCCATAAAAATGAGGCTTGGGATCTGGTTGATTTGCTGGCTAGAAGGAAACCCATTGGCAGGAATTCAGTGTTCAAAATGAAGGCAAATGCAGAAGGAAACATGGAGAAATACAAAGCTCGGTTGGTAGCAAAAGGTTACTCCCAGGTGTCGGGAATTGATTTTGGTGATATTTTTTCTCTTATTGCCAAGGTAGCTTCTATTATATTACTTTTATCTGTTGTTGCTGCTTTTGATTTTGAGGTAGAACAAATGGATGTGAAGACAACATTTCTTCACGGGGATCTGGAAGAGGAAATATACATGAAGCAACCTGAAGGCTTTGCAGTGAAGGGTAAGAAAGAAGTAGTATGCAAGTTAAATAAGTCTCTATATGGGTTAAAATAGTCACCAAGGATGTGGTATCAGAAATTTGATACATATGTACAGGGGCTTGGCTTCACTAGAAGCAAAGAAAATCATTGTGTGTATTTTAAATTAATTGGTGATCATGTTATTTATCTGGTCTTGTATGTGGATAGTATGTTGTTGGTTGCAAATGACAAAGAAATTATCCAGGATTTGAAGAGCCAATTGTCCTCCAAATCCAACATCAAAGATCTTGGTGCTGCAAACTATATTTTGGGTATGGAAATTAAAAGAGATCAGGCAAAGAGGAAGCTCTAGTTAAACTAGAGGAAGTATGTCGAGACAATATTGCAGAGCTTTAATATGTAGGATAGTAAAGCAGTGAAGGTTCCTATTCCTATAGGTGTGAGGTTATCTAGTGAACAATGTCCCAAGACACAAGAAGAGGAAGAGGGCATGTCCATTGTTCCATATGCAAGTGTACTCAGTAGCCTAATGTATGCAATGGTTTGTACTAGACCGGACATTGCACATGCAGTGGGAGTATTGAGTAGGTTTATGTCAAAACCAGGAAAGGAGCATTGGACAACAGTGAAACGAGACATTGCACATGCAGTGGGGGTATTGAGTAGGTTTAGGTATTTGCGTGACACTGGTGATTATGGTCTGTGCTACCAAGGAAGACCAAGATTGGACAGAGTGTTGGATATTCATGGCTTTGTTGATGCAAACTGGGATGGAGATTTGGATCAGAAAAGATCTACAAGTGGGTATGTGTTTAACCTAGTTAGAGGTGCAGTCAGTTGGATGAGTAAGAAACAATCTGTAGTGACACTATCAACTACAGAGGAAAAATACATGGCAGCCACTCATGTAAGCAAGGAAGTAGTTTGGTTGAAAAGATTGTTTTCAAGAAAGGGGTTAGTACAGGAAGCTATAAGGATAGACCGTGACAGCCAAAGTGCAACTTTCTTGGCAAAGAACTGTGCATATCATTCAAGGACAAAGAACATTGATGTTCAACATCACTTTGTGAGGGATATGATAGAAGACAAAAAGGTGTTGCTGGTAAAGGTGGACACTTTGAAGAATACTGTAGATGCATTGACAAAATCTATGAGCTCAGGGAAGTTCTCTTGGTGTAGAGATACAATGGGCATTTCAGGGCTAGGAAAATGACTAAGCTCTCTTGTGCCCCCCTATGAAAAAAAAAGAACAAGTGGGAGGATGTTGGGTTGTGTTATATTATTTCCATGTAGTTAATAGGGGGTTTGAAGGGCACTTGTAACACCACTTTATGGGGTCCAAGGCAGCGCCTTGGAAAATTTTGGTTTTGGAGCCTATGTTAGGTTGCGCGGACCCACATATTGTTTTGTGCATGATTTTTGCACATGTTTTTTGGATGCAATGGTTTTCAGTCCATGGTATTGGACACAATGGTTATAGGTCCATGGTATTGGATGCTTCAGCATGTATAAAAATGTATTATAACATTGAAAGGAACATAATGAAAAATCAAGGTGGTAGTCCCGGTTTTGGGATCTAGGGGAAAATCTCTGTGTATATGTGTTTTATGTGTTATGCTATCACATAGTTTATTATCTATGTTTTAGAATTCATATGCAGTTAATTTCTGTACAAGGTTAAAACCTACAATACTTTGTGGTGACATCCTTCTAGAAGTGAACTCTTGCCTCTGTTTCATCCGGGTACACTAATTTGGCTCCTTTGTCCAACTCGTTCGATAACATGCACATCATAGCCTTGAGTGCAGCTAGACCAACAACATATTGATGCATAGTGTCTGCTCTAATCTCCTAGTGTGTGTTGGTGGCTATGCGCATAAACCTGTCGAGGTACATGTCTAGCTCAAGTCAGACTTGGTTCTTTATATTCTCCTCAGTGAGTGTGTCGTATGTGTGTGCATAATGACATCCATGACCTTGAACACTCGTCGATGCAATCAAAAATGCTGCTCACTCATTCTACTCTGTGCTAGCTACTGGGATGGGTCTATAACCTTTATGGCATAGTTTCATTGGTCGGTGCATGTTGCACCTCCTACTAGATTTGTTCATGTCACACTTCCTTCTATGCTTTGCGCAGTTTCTGTTCTTCCCTAAGTTGTCCCTTCAACTCCTGCAACTTCTTCTTTGCTTCCTCCATCCTTTGTTTCTCCCTTTCCATTTGCGTAATCCTCTTTTCATGTTGTCACCTCTTAGCCTAAATCTCCAAAGCTGCTTTGATCACAAGTGGATTTCCTTAGAAGTTGCATCTTTGCTCTACCTCCATGTTATCGACAACCTTCCACCTGCCTTCATCATGTGTAGGTCTTCTACTCTCTGTTGCTGCTAATGGTGCTTCTCTCTGTGATGTGTCTTCCATTTCATCTTGATACCCACGTCCATGAATAACTTGGTGTCCTCATAGATAGGAAAGCTCATAAACACTTGTTCAACTGTATCTACAGTTGCACACTCGACAGTTATTTTGACTCTTCTCTCCTAGAGGCCATTGTACCTATGGTGCTAAGAGATAGACGAACACCTATGACACCGGGAGACATAGAAGCACTCATGGCAAGAAATCTATCAGTTGAAAACCAAAACAAACTTGAATATTGACTTGGAACATACCTATGTGACTGATTGTGAAGATTGCACAATTTTCACTAGGAGGATGGGAGACTAACTGCCAAAAATATGCAAGGCATAGTCAGGGCTATTAGGAGGCTAACTGATTACTCAAATTACACAATGCATAGTCTATCATGGCCTATTGAAGACTGAAACTATGCAATGCACAATTGTAGTTAGCAATGACATGCAAACCAACAAACTTCATTGCATAGTTTCTAGGGTGAACAAGGCAATGCCTCCTAGAATTTCGCAATGCAAGCCTAGAGGCCAGTATTGGGAAAGATTTGCGCAATTTCTTGAGGGAAGGAAGAACCTTCACTTCCAAAAATGCACATTTTCTAACCAAGCAAGATAGCCTAGACCTGTTGATGGGTGACTCAGAATATGAGAAGTCTAAACTCACGGCAAAGCTGAGTGTAAAAATGAGTGAATGATCATGCCTACAAAAAAAGAGTGCAAGATTCAAAAAACATGAAAGCAAGTATGTGTGTGAATCGAGTCGTTGCAACGATGACTGTTAGTGCAGAAACATTGTCATGCATGTGGCAAGAGTGAGATGCAAAGAAAATTTGAAACAATGCTTCTACAAGCTAACATGCATTAAAACAACAACAAGCATGAATTGAAATCAAGAAGATAGACATTACAGAAAGAAAAATACAAAAAGTGATAGAAACATACCACAAGACATGAGAAGCAAACTTACCCTCAAAAAGTTGAGTTGAATGTGTCAAAGACTCCTAGATGTGATGTGGGATGTCAGAGTTGCAAGATAGATGTGAGGAATGAGATCTGTACCATTTGACAAATGAGTTTTGATAAGATCAAGGTTATGACACGCATGCCACAAACCTAGGAAAAAAATGACACTTTGCAGGAGTTTTCTAAAACTATCTTTGCATGTAACCTCCAATTGCTAAAAATAGATTCTTAAAATATAGGGATGCTTTCCTTTTTTATTTTTCGAGAAAAAATAACATGTATGTAGATCAAGATTGCTCAATTGGGGAGGGAACTAGTCCACCTGATAGTAAATGCAATAGTCTGCAAGCCTGGGAATGAAATTTCTGTAGTTTTTGCATTGAGCAAGGATAGTTGTCCCTTAAGAATTATGAAATTTCTATGGTCAATAGGTCAATGTCTACTAGAATTGCACAATTTCGCAGCTAAAGCCCATTGTTGGACTGGATTGAACAATTTTCCTAGGGAGGGATGCCTAGCTAGATTGCACAATTTTGGAGCTCAGCAGGTAGCCCATTAGGATTGTGAAATTTCTAGAGGTAACATTGTTCCCTTCTAGATTTGTGCAATTTTAACGTGGAGCATCTTAGCAAGAAAACTTCCTAAGCTCGAAATGATAATCTGTGGGGGGGAGACCAACAAGTTGACATGCATAGGCTATTGAGCCACTAAAACTCAGCTGAAGCTTATGTACTTGATAGTACAAGACATGTTTCTAAAGATGGCTGGCAGGGAGGTTCTAAAATGAAGCTAAGGAAAAACTTTGGAGGGTAGTTGTAGCCGATACAACACTTGGGGACACACTAGTAGATCTTTAGCTCTCTAAATGGACATTGTTTCATGAAAAACAAGTGTAATGCCTTTGGAGGTATTATTCAGTGCTGTGATCATCTTGGTTTCCACAATAACTTGATTGAAATACGTAGTTTTTGCCATGCTCTTGGTCGATAAGCACACTTTGCAAGCGAGGTCAACACAGTTATTTAGATTGGGGATGAGGGGTATATTGGTACACAAGAAATATGATAGTTAGAGTTTAAGTTTCATCTCTAATGTTGTTCCACTGCCAGCGGGCTTGGAAAGTACCCTAACGGAGTCACACAGGAACACAGGCATCACTCTGCTGCTAGTGAGCCTAGTCCGTACCCTGAAAAAGTTAGTTGCATCACCTCTCTATGCAGGAATCCTTTTTCTTCTTTTGCCTTATTCATTTTTCATTTTTCTCAAAGATTTTCATATTTTCTTTTTTCATTTTTTTCAAAAATTTTGCATAGCACTTATTCATTTAAGAGATGAAAGAGGGATCCCGACTTATTGAGAGAAGAAGAGTTTTTTTCTTCAGAGAAGTATTTGTATAAACCTCTAACATACTTGTTATGTTTTCCCCCTCAGCTTACTGTACTTGACTGAGCAAACAAGGGTTAACCCAAAAAAAACCTACTAGAGTAGGTGATACTAGTTAATGCCCAAACATTGTGTTTTCACCCAGGTTCACTTCCAAGAGAACAAATTTTCCATTGGGATATCCTGGACTAAATAAAAAAGTTCATCATATAGGTTTAGGATGACAAATAACCAATTATTGATAACTTCACAAGTCCTCTTATACTTTACCTAACTTTCTTCAAGAGTTGCACGCAGTTCATGCAAAACTAACCAACAAACACAACAAGAAACAAACAACAAAAGAGTGAAAAGCATAAGAAAATATGAAAGAAAAGGGAGTAAGAAAACAAGAAAGTGAGCAAACAAGCATACAAGAAAGAGAACATGGATCCTAGCAAACCAAGAAGAAGCAAACACTGCTCCTACAACTAATCTAATAGTGCATGGGTTTGCTCATGTGAAGTGACACTTCCAATGCAGCCACCTATGTGTTGGTCGACCATGTTGGTGAATGCGTGGTGTGTGAATAGGACAATCATACAAACCAGAAAACATGAAATATATAGCGATGAAGACAAAAACACTCTGAGTTTAAATGCATCCATAGAAAAGAAATGGTTGAAAGCACATGACATGCACTTTGTGGACTTGCCATAATGTTGTGCTACACTATGTGCAAATGTTAAGCATATGCATTCTCTTGACTGTGACATGCAAGAAAGCATGACAAACATAGACCATGTATGTCACGCAAGTGTGCTTGTTATGTAAGATTCCTTTAATACAAGAGCGATGGGTTCGTGTGACTTGAGTCCAGGAAGCAAAATCTAGGTGTTTGGTCAATCTTTAATGTGAAACAGAGAGTGATGAGGAGCCTTGCATTTTTCAACAATATCCTGATCAGAGGTGAAACCAACCTCAAGACAGCAAGGGCTTGGCATAACCATTAGCTCAGGCTGAGGTGCCTCAATAGCCTGTGGGGTTTCAACTTTGTCAATAGGTAGATCATCAAAGATGAGCAACTTAGACAGATTAACAGTGAGTGAATATAGATTGTGATGGAATGAGGAGGTACAAAGATCATGAAATCAATGACCAGAAAATTGAGGATGTTCGTGAGCATCCTCAGGGTTTGATGAATCATGCAGAGGGGTAGATGAGAAGCAAGGATGTTCACCCTTTGTGTTTTCAGAAATGATAGATGATATATTGCATGGATTTTCAGAGGAAGATGCATCCTCTCCGCAACGTAATGACACACTAACATGCAATGTGTCCTATGTATGATCAGAAGTAGACACATCTGGAAATGAGTTTTCATAGAGGAAATCAATAATGGAAGAATCACAAGGGATGTCAGGATATCGCGGATGAGGCACAGTTGGAAGGTTGTCATCCTTCACTACAAGTTGTTCTTTAGATTTCCACACACATTCATCATGAATGATGGCTCAGTTTGGGTGCACAACACCAACTTTGTCAACAACTTGATCCTCATTCACAAGCATGGAATCCGAAATGGAAGAACACAAGATATTACAATCCGTAGGATTAGTGGAGCATGTGGATGGAGTTTGAGTGAATGAATCCATGTGACAACTAGTAGGCTTGCGAGCCAAATCTTTGTAGATATCAAAAGTAGGTGGAGTGCGAGGATGTGATAGTTCAGGAGATGTGTGTGCATGTTCTTCCACATCACTTTGCAGTGGTGGAGCTGTTCAATGAGGTGAAGGAAAACAATCAGTTGTGACAACAACTATGCCTACCTTTTATTGTGCAACTTCGTCATCGAAGTATGCTGAGCGGGATTCAAATGATTTCAAGAATTCTTGATTTTCAGATATGTAAAGAAGATACTCAAGTCTTCCATTGAGAAATTCCCAATCAATTTCATCATCATGAAATTGGTATGCAAGTTTGCGAAAGTGCATGTAAAATTTTTCAACAGATTCATTAGGTTTTTCTGTGATTTCTAAATTTCTTCGTTGAGTGCTTGATGGTCAAAATAATTGAAAGCATGGTCTATCTCTGTGAGTAGATGAGAAAGAGAATGAATAGATTTTTTGGGTAGTATGGCACACCAATGCATTGGTTGCCCTAGAAGCATGTATGCGAGCAACTCTCAAGTCATGTAATATTCAAATATTTCATGTCTTTCGCATGAGCCTACAATGTCGACCGTGTGTCTAACTAAGGCTACATAGCCTCCACCATCATATGTTTTATGTGACATGTTATCCAAGATCTCTTCTGAGATTTCAAAGTTGTTTCCATAAGACATACACTCTGGAAGAGAATCTTTGTAGTTATTCATGATAGATATGCAGAGATTCAAAATAGATTTTGAGGACTTGGCTTATAATCTGGCCCTCCTTCTAGCACCAAATTTTTGATGGTGCTAGACTCGCCAACATGTTAGAGGATCTCCCTGGTAAGAAGTTCCAACTAGACCTCAGATCATTTGGTGTAGGAATCCCAACAGCGGGTCATATGGTATTGCCTTAGCGATGGTTGCGTGTATAGGTAACTAAGTTGTCCTCAATGGTAGCAAGGGTGTGACATGTGTAGCAAGCCAAGGAAGGTTCATGAAGGTTTCTAACACATGCAAAAGGGAATGAGTGTGCCCCTTAGAAACCTATGGAAAGACGTAGCTTGAAAGGGAACACACGAGCAAAGATACATCAGAAGCTAGAAGGTATGGAAACTAATGATCCAAAGTGATGGTTAAACAAACAGTACATCTCAATAAGATTCATATATACATATATAGAAAGAGTCCATACATACATGCATAATTAGTTTTGCCTCTTCGGTATTGATGAGGCCAGCCAGACGATGTTGACCCTTCGAACTTCGGTGCTTTAAGGTGGCGACGGCGAAGGCGGTGAAGACTAAGGTGATGTGGTGTCTGTGGTGAGATAATTACGTATCCAACGCATGATCTATCATTTGCGGAGAGATCAAATTCTTCCATGCACAAATTTTTGGTAAAATTATGCACTGCAAAAAAATTTTGTAAGCTGGATGATCTTCATCGCCTCTTCTTCTGTGGCTCGATGATCTTCTTCTGCGGCTCGATGATTAATCCATAATCAACCGCTGCTACATAATTTCACTCGGCATTGGTGTTCTGCAGTCGTTTCTCTCGTGGGAAGGGTTTCTGCAAAGGGGTTTTGCAGAAATACTCAACATTATACCTGGCATAATCGTATTACTATTATTTGGTTCAAAGGGTTTCTGCAGAGGGTGTATAGATCTGGTGTAGATCTGCGTAAAATATGGCTCCGAGCTTTGCAAAAATAACTGGTGGCTCATCCGTCTCTAGAGGGCAATCTCCTGCCCATATCGTGAGTGAAGCCCTAGCCCCCACTATCCAAGTGGGCCAGGACTCACTCGATGAAGCTTTGAAGTTCTCCGAAAGTGCCCTAATTTGCCGGTTCAATGGTTTTTGGCCGCAGATGATAGCACTCCACAATTGGATCTCGGAGGTATGGAAGCCTATCATTTATGATGAAATTAATATCTACCCCTGTGCTAGAGGTTTCTTTATAGTAGATTTTGAAAATCCTGAAAGCAGACAATGTATTCTAGATTCCGACCCTTGGTTTTGGGAAAAATCAGGCCTATTCATGAAGCCATGGAACCCATCATTCGATCCCTCTACAACAGTGATAACCTCAGCACCAGTTTGGGTGAGATTGCCAAGCCTACCCTTGCATCTCTGGAATCTCTCCTCGCTAAAAGCCATCGGAAATGCAATTGGGAAATTTTACTGCAGGTGCCCAGAAACAGAGGAATATACCAGAACCACCTATGCACGCATCTGTGTGGAAATGGATTTCAGCTCCGGATTCCCAGCTGAAATAAACCTAACAAGTAAAGACTATGTGTGGAACCAGAAGCTTGATTATGAAAGTGTCCTCTTCAGATGTCGATCGTGCTTTGAGACAGGGCATCTAGCCAAAAATTGCCCAAAAGCCTCTAAGAAAAATTTTGCTAGAAAAAACCACCACAGATCTACATCGTGGGAAGGAGCACAAAAAGAACACTACACTGTCATCAAAGAAGAATATTCTAGAGAAAAATATGAGTTACAAGAAATCAAGGAAGAAGGAAACAACTCTCAAAGCAAGCAAGGAGAAAGCCCGCCCCAACAAATCAACAGTTATGAGGATTTGAATACAGCAGAAAATAAATCTCCATTTAACAGCAAAGTAGATCTCCTAAACCAAACTTCTCCGACTATAGATCGCAAAGCTAAGACACCAATGTCCCAAGAACCAGAAGAGATGAAGGAGATGCATGACGAAGGAAGTTGGAAGACCGTAGAGAAAAGAAAGAAAGCTACAACGCCAATCTCGCCAAGAAAGACGAGGAGCCAGACAAATAAAAATTAAGAAAATTGTAGGTCCGATAGACCAATTTGGTCTTAGTGGATGTTAACCATCATCATCATCATCATCATCATCATCATCATCATCAATAAAACAACTATACACATCACTAGAGTAACCAAGACAACTAAAATACAATAAAAAAATATGCATGAAATTTGTTGGCTCTATTATATTAAGAGTGAAAGATCCAATCATACAATACAACCATGTCCAACTACTAGTTCTGATAGTAGAATGTTACAGTCATTGTCGTCTGCTCTTCCAAAGAGATGTACTATCTCTGCACTATGGAGAAGCCAAGGATTGTTAAAATACGCTCCAATCTTTCTCTACGATACACCTATAGGAATCTTGGCTCCCAAAATCTTGTATAATTAGTTATGAGGTTCTATAAATAGCAAAGGGTGGGATGACCCTTGACATTCCCCTTTGTGACTATTCACCTACCCTCATGATTCTTCAACTACTACATAACTATTACATTCTACTATCGATACTTTTTCTTTTACTATTCCAAGATTTTACATTATAATATGCACATGTACCCATGTGAGATAGAATAGGCTTGAGTAAGCCATGAAATACATCACTAAGACCCAGATAGCTGTGGGAAGACCAACTCGTTGACATCCTCATGATGATCGATGGTGCAAACTGATGCCATTGTTGGTAGTACATGATGGTGTCCATGTAATCTATGGTGACATCCTTATGGAATCAAACTCTTGCCTTTGCTGCATATGGGCACACGAATTTGGCTTCTGTGTCCAACTCATCTCATAACATGTGCATCATAGTCTTGAGTGTAGCCGAACCAACAACATACTGATGCATAGTGTCTACATTCATCTCCAAGTGTGTGTTGGTTGCTATGCATGTCAACTCGTCGTAGTACATGTCTAGCTCTAGTTGGACTTGGTTATTTGTCTTTGCCTTAGTAAGTGTGCCAATGGATGGGATCGCATGTGTGTGCACAATGACATACATTCTCCTGAACACCCATGCATGTGATCGACAACACTGATCACCCTGTCTACTTTGTGCTAGCTGTTGGGATGGGTCTATAATCTATATGGTGCAGTTTCATCAGTCTATACATGTTGCGCCTCCTACTAGATCTATTCTTGCTACACTTCCTTCTCTTCTCTGTGCAAATCCTGTTCTTCCTTGAGTTGTCACTTCAACTCCTACAACTCCTTATTTATTTCCTCCATCCCTTGTTTCTCTCTTTATCTTTCCGCAATCCTCTTGTCTCACTGTCACCTCTTGGCCTCAATCTCCAAAGCTGATTTCATCACAAGTGGATCTGCTTTGAACTTGCAACTTTTCTCTGCCTTTGTGTTGTCCACAAGCTTCCTCCCACCTAGGTCATGTGTAGGTCTGCTAACCTCTACTATTGTTGATGATTTTTCTCACCTAGGTCATGTGTAGGTCTGCTAACCTCTACTGTTGTTGATGATTTTTCTCTCTATGATAATGCTTCAATTTCATCTTGATGCCATCATCTGTCAATAGCGTTGTGTCTTCATAGATAGGTAAGCTCATAGACACTTGTTCAACTATATCTCAAGTTGCGCAGCCAACAATGTCCTTTGACTCTGCTCTCTTAGAGGCCATTGTACCTATACTGCTGAGAGGTAGACACACACCTATGATACCTAGAGACATAGCAACAGTCATGGAAAGATATCTGTCAGTTGAAAACCGAAACAAACTTGAGTACTGACTAGCAACATACCTGTTTCACTGATTGTGAAGATTGCATAACTTTCACCGGGAGGATGGGAAAATCACTGCCAAAACTACACAAGGCACATTCCAGGTTATTGGGAGGCTGATTGATTGTTGGAAATACATAATGCATAGTCCATCTTTGCCTGCTAAGGGCTGAAACCTTGCAATGCGCAATTTTAGTCAGTAGTGACATGAAAATCAACAAATTGCATTACGCATTTTCTAGGGTTAGCAAGGCACTACCTTTTAGAATTATGCAATGTAATCCTAGAGGATATTACTAAGCCATATTTGTGCAATTTATGGAGGAAAGGAAGAATCGTCACTTCCAGTAATGCGCATTTACTAGCTAGGCAAGGGAGGGTCTGGGCCAAGGCAACCTAGACCCACCAATAAGTGATTGGAAACATGAGAAGTCTAAAATGGATGGCAAAGCTGAGTGAAAACAATAGTGAAGGATCATGCACACGAATAGTGAGTGCAGGATTAAGAAAACAATGAAAGCAAGCATGCGTGTGAAGTGAGTTGCTATGACAATGACCGTTAGCGCAAAAATAGTGTCATGCATGCGACAATAGTGAGATGCAACGAAAAAATGAGATAGTGCTTCTAAAAGCTAACATGCATCAAAATGACAACAAGCGTTCACTAAAATCAAGCATAAAACACTAACACAAAGTGAAATACAAAAAGTGACAGAAATGCAACACAAGACATGAGAAATAGACTTACCCTAAAAAAGTTGGGCTGAATGTCGAAAAATCCTAGATGCGATGTTAGATGTCAAAGCTGCAAGATTGATGTCAGGAATGAGATCTATAACTTTTGGTAGATGTGTTTTGATAAGATCGAAGTTATGACGTGCAAGCCACAAATCTAGGAAAAAAACAACACTTGGCGAGAGGTTTCTAAAACAATTTTTGCATGTAACCTCCATCTGCTAAACTAGATCCCTAAAATCTAGGAATTCTTTTCTTTTTTACTTTTTGGGAACAATAGGTCATGCATGCAAATCAGGATTCCTCAGTCCTGTAGGGAACCTAGCAACCTGATAGCACATGTAGTAGTTGTCAAGCATTGGGATGAAATTCTTGTAGTTTCTGGGCTAAGGAACGTTGGTTTTCCCTTAGTCATTGCACAATTTCTAGGGCCAATAGGTCACTGTCTCCTAGAATTGTGTAATTTCTATGATGAAGCCTAGTGTTGGGCTGGATTGCATAATTTTTTGAGGGATGTATGTCTAGATGGATTGCACAATTCTAGAGCTCAGCAGGAAGCCCAACAAGATTACGCAATTTGTGGAGGGAAGGCTGGTTTCCCTCGAGAATTATGAAATTTTCATGGGGAGCATCTCAGCAATAAAATTGCGTAAGTTAAGAATGACAGCGCGTGGGCGGGAGACAAAAAATTTGACATGCACAGGCTGTGGAGCCACTCAAACATAGTTGAGGCTTATGTACTTGACAATGCAAGACATGTTGCTAACGATGGTTGATAGGGAGGCTCCAAAATGAAGCCAATGAAAAATTTTGGCGTGTTGTTGTAACTGTTACAACATAGTTATGTAGGGAAAATTAGTTTGATCCTATTCACCAACATTGGTTTCTAGACCTTAGGAATAATCACTTTAACTCAAGTGTTTCTTTCCCAAGTAATTTTCAAGTTCCCTTAATAAAATTCATTTATTACATCATTATAATTTCTTGGTTATTTGAAGTCTAGTTCACCATGGGCTTCTAGCCATCATATTCAATCTCAAAACAATAGATATTTATATCTAGAAACAAAGAGGTATTACAAATTTTGTAATATTAGGGTTTATAATATTGTGTTTAACATTTGGTTTATAATATTGGATTTTAATATTCGCGGTTTTAATATCGGGTTTATAATTTTTCTTCTAGTATTAGGGTTTGAATTATTGGGTTTTTAATATTGGAGAGGTTTAATATTAGATTTGTAATCTCATGGTTTATAATATTTTTTTTGACATTGGATTCATTCCTCCCCATGTGTTTTGTGAAATGGACTAACAACCTCTCGTGGATCCTAACTATGGTGATTGTAGCAGAGCCTAATGCATGTTGGTTTTCTTCTAATGATAATCATGATTCCAACAAGTGGTATCAGAGCAATAGGTCTCGAGTTTAAAACTCACCTCACTTCCATTGGGGGGATCGTATTGTTGGACATTGGGTTCAAAGCTTCTTGTGTGTTATGTGACATGGACAAAACACCTCTCATGGATCCTGATATTAGCAATTGTAGCGGAGACTAATTCCTATGGGTTTTCATCTAACAATAGTCGTGATTTCAAAATATTGATGTAAGGGTTTATAATATTAATAATAGCATTGATAATATTAGCGGTAGGGTTTATAATATTTATCATAGGGTTTACAATATTAATATTAAAGACCATAATATCAATCTTAGGGTTTATAATTTGGGGCCTTATAATGTTAAGGTTTAAAATATTTGGTTTAATAATATGGTTTAATATTGTGATGTTGGAATGGTACATAAATATATTGAGCGTTCCAATGTGATAAGCATATTCACAATTAGACAAGCAGTGTAACAATCATTGTCACAATGATACATTACATTGCAATTTATTCAATGTTGTTTTATGACATTGAATAGATTACGGTTTAGTTTTCTAGACTATAATATGGGGTTTAGGATTTTAGGCTTAGGGTTTATAATCTTCAACTTTATAATCTTAAGTTTTATAACCATAGAGTTTATAATATTAATTCTAGGGTTTATAATGCGCTCCAATTATAATATTAATCTTACAATTTAATATTAATCTATTTGGTTTATAACATTAATCGCTTGGGTTCATAATGTCAATAATCTGTTGTGCGTATTAATCCTTTGAGTTTATAATATTATTAGTTCCATGGGTTTATTAATCCCTCTCATTTATAATATTAATCGCTTGAGTTTTTAATATTCACAATCTCATGGGTTTATTAATCGCTTGAGTTTATAATATTAATCGTAGGGTATATAATCTTCAGATTTTTAATATTAATATTAGGTTGGTATATTAATCCTATGGTCTAATATTAATATTAAGATTTATAATCTTTTGAGTTATAAATATGTAATCTAATGTTTATAATATTAATCCTGAGGGTTTACAATATTAATACCTTGGGTTTTCGATATTCATTTCTTGGGTTTATGATATTAATCCATTAGGTTTATTAATATATTTAATTTCTAATATTAATAACCCTTAGGTATGTAATATTAATAATTTTTGTTTAAAAATCAATAATCCCTTGGGTTTATAATATTAATCCTAAAAATTTATAATATTAAGGCCTTGGATTTTCCATATTAATCTCTTGGGGCTATAATATTAGTCCCTTGGGTTTATAATATTACATGTAATATTGAGCTTATAATGTTGGGGTTTATAATATTGGTTTTACTATTGGGTTTATAATATTAGGATTTAATATTGGTTATGTAATATTGGGTTTATAATGTTGTGTTTAAAATTAGGCTTTGTAATATTTATTGTAGGGTTTATAATATTAATGATAAGGATTAAAATATTAATCATAGTGTTTAAGATGTTGGGTTAATGTTAGGGCTCATAATATTTGGTTTAATATTGGGGTCTAATATTGTAACATTGGAATGGTACACAACTCTATCCAATGTCACAATGTGATAAGCATTGTCATAATGTGACAAGTAGTGTGATAATCTTTTGGTTATAATATGAGTTGGATTTAGAGCTTATTTTGGATTAAAAAATTAGATTTAGGGTTGACAATATTAAATTTTATAGCCAGAGGGTTTACAATGTTAATTCGATGACCTATAATCCATTGGATTTACAGTATTAGTCCTAAGGTTTACAATCGTGTAGGTTCATAGAATGAATAATCCATTGTGCTTTTAATATTGGTAGTGCCTTAGGTTTATTGATCCCTTTAGTTTATAATATTAATCCCTAATATGTATAATAATATATTATGGTTTATAACCTGAGGGCTTAATCTTAGGGTTTAAAATCCCTTTAGCTTAAAATATTTATCTTGGGATTCTATATTAGCCTCCTTATATTTATAATATCTTAGCTTCATAATATTAATATTAAGGTTTATATTCCTATGTTAATCTGAGGGTTTATAATACTTAGTTTAGAAAATTGATCCTATGGATTTATATTAATCTCTTAGGTTTATAATACCTTCGGTTTATAATATTAATATTAGGGTTTATATTTCGAGGATTTAATATTAATTTTACAATATTAATAATCCCCTAGATTTATAATATTAATCTCATGGGTTTATATGATTAATCATTTGTGTTTTTAATATTAACTTCCCGAGTTTATAATAATAATTCCATGTGTTTATTAATCCCTTTGGTTTATAATAATAATAATTCCTTGGTTCTAATATAAATACACTAGAATTATAATTTAAATCCATTGGTTAAACTAATCCATTGGCTTATATCACTTAAACTATAATATAATAACCCACTTGGACTATAAGTAGTCATCCAAAGGTTATAATTTGAATCCCTTAATTTAATAAATCCTTTAATTAAAATATCAATAAGCGCATGTTTTAATATTATTGATAATGTCAAAATATAATAATAAAATAATAATAATAATAATTATTATATAGTAGTATGATTAAATGATATTTATAAATATATAATAATAATAATAATATTTAATAAAACTCATTATTATTCATTAATTTCATAATTAATAATAATCAACATAATTAATATAATTGTAGTGTGATTAATATATGCCTATTTACGTATATCAACCACGAAAAAAATATGATTAGGCTAGTGTTATCATAAATAATTCAAGAATTTCATTGATAAGGGTATAGTAAACAGTAACACCCCTTTTATTTTGTAGTTTAGTATATTATTTTTGAATTCACCTAAAATAGCTTCCTTTCAAAGATTGGAGTGTTTCTTTTGATCTGCCTAGTTATAATTCTTCAAATTTATCCCAAAGCCATCGTTCGATGTTGGCCCAATGATTATTCCTCGAAAATGGCGACATGCTAGAAAAACCATTGGGATTTGGAACGTATTAATGGTTGAACATTTGAAAGAGAACAACGAACTTGATTTTTTCTCTTTTTCTCCTTTTTCGTCCCAAGGACACATATATCTTGCGATATTCAAATGGACCGATGGGAGTTGTTCAAAGGTACCCCATGACCTAGTATTTGCAAAGGCATATGACATGATCCTTTGAAGGAGCTCAATGTGCGTTATTTCAAATAGACTCGATATAATAAGAATCAAATTAACACAATTAAGAGGGTGTTCAGGAGCATGGATCAAGGAATCTAGAGGTGAAGTCACTAGGAGTAATAAAAAAATATACTCTAGTTCCTCGATGAGAAAAGTAAAATTATTGGAAATAAAATTTATGAGTAAGTAAAAGTACTAGAATGATGTTTTAGCTATAATAGTGGAGGTTGACATTACTATACACAAAATTATGTTAGATAACTTTATTACTAATTTGAAAATTGTATAGAAATAAATGAATCCTTATTTTAGAGGCAAACTATTTCGATCACACAAATATCTAATTGAGAAAATATCACAACCAGACACTAACCTAGGAACCTATATAGTTTGAAAATATTTCTCAAACCAACTAGACCTAACAACTTAAATACTTCAAACAAACTCTTCCCATATACACTCTACTTAATAATGACCAATAATATTAATGATCCACATACATGATGACACTTAAGGCAAGTAGGAGTTACATATTCTCATACTCCCCCTTAATCACAATTTATTTTAATCTTCACTAGTTAAGGTCTTCATCATATTATCTTCACTGGAGAAACTTATGATCAACAAAATTTGGGTATGGTCCAACCTATAACTTACAAATTGTACCTTCATCGTGTAAACATGAACAAAATGTTGAAATTATTATAAAGAAACAACCGTCCAGTGGAATTCATGGATAACCAACTACTATAATTGCTAGTCTAGTAAGATGTCACTATGTGTACATGTTTCAATAAGCCACCCTTCACTCACATATATTCATACATTTACCTTATACTCCCCTTACATCATCATTAATCAACATCCTAGGTTTTCCTTAGCTTACCCATAAACACACTCTCGCATTACACCTATGGATTTTTGTGGATGACCATCAACCATCAAACTTCAAATGGTTTCTACATACCACAAATAATACAACACATGAAGTGGTTTCTATCTAACCACAAACAATACATTTCCTCAATGTTTTATAATAGCAGGAACCTGCCTCTTTCATGGAAAGCGGTTTTTTTGTTATGAAAAGTGTTGCAATATTTTATTTAGAGCACCAAAAACTAAAATCAACATAACAAATTATGGGTGCACACATACTTATATTTACATAATCAATAATTCAACTAGAAGCTCCAATAATGGATATAGTAGGTACATACTCGAATATTCTTAAGAACTAATACATCAAGTCAAACATGACACCATATGCTTTCTTACAAATATAATGTTGCACCCCATTACAAAATAGACTTCAATTCTCTATTATTGAAAAATAGACACTTTGCCTTTATTTTTCCATCATCATTACTCTACTTCTAAGTGTACTATGACAACATTTTCTTCTTCAGTGCATCCAAGATCACCTCCATGTCCTTCCAGTTCCTATTGTAATATCCTTATTCTTACTTGCTCGTGTCTCTTGTTTTTTTCTTCCTTTGGAGACATTTTCTTCGCTTATGCTTTATCATTGAAACTTTCTTCCACTTGTTATATTTACTAAATACTCTTTCCTCCTTTACTACCAAGAAAAGACTAATAATATATTTCCATATAAAGTGCAATCTATCTACTGGGATACATAGGTGTTATTGTTGTACTTTCCATTTATCTATGAATGTTTTTAACCTACATGGTTCATTAGGACGTTAAATTATATCTTAATAATAACTTGGTACCAACCTTCTCATATTACGAGATTACTCCATCTCACATTCCATTCCATAATCAATAGATCATCTTCTCTAATTCCACATCAAAATAGAATACACATATACCCACCACCTTCATACTTTCATGGTGGTTCATTTCGTAGCTTGATGTCACTTGCTCTCTATACTTAAGGGTGACACATGTTACATGAGTACATGCACTACCATTATAATGTATGTAGGCCTGAATCAACATGATTTTCAAAACACCTATGGAAATACAATCTTTTATAGCTCGGGAAAAAAAATGTTACAATGCGAACTACAACCAAACATGTACCCATTGCAAAGCATTTGGTGCATTACAACTTCCTAACCTAGATATATCAAATAGAAAAAAATCCTTACAAAAGCATAGAGATTACCATCACTCCATAGTAATGTTATGTTCCAAATGTAAACCCATTTCCATCTCATCTCTAAACATCACTTAATGCTTTATTTTATCCATAAATCTACATTTATATTTATCTTTTTATTCACAACAACCCCAACTCTCTCACATGCAAGCTACATTTTCAATAACAATTACCATTAATGTCCTTAGCTCCAACTCCTAAATTCCTCATAAATCAAAAACTTGTAGAATAAAACAAAAAATCCTGATAAATCAAAAACATGTTGTAAACATGTTGTAAAATAAAACAAAATCCATATGTCAAAGACCTTTTTATCATTCACAAAAATATCAGATATAAAAATCTCAAATTTTGTTATTTCCATAATTTTTTTTAATACTTTCACAAAATATGGCTCCTCTAATTTTCCATTATCAACGAATCAAAAATTTCCACATTCTAAAGAGCTCATCAACGAAAAATTAGAAATTTTCACGTTTGAAAGATCTCATCGAAGAACAATCACAAATTTTCATATTCCAAAGAGCTTATGTATGAAAAATTGTTCATTCGATATTAATATTCAAAGTATAAGTTGGATTAAGAATCAATATTCATGCACTATTGCTCCTTTTCGTAAGTTTTCTGGGACTTTGTGCCTTTTCCAAAGCACCATGTTTATTGGAAAAATTGACTCTTTTCCCTTTGACTTGTACCCTTTAAAGTGAAATAACCCTTTTTCAAATAATGGAGAAATATGTATTTTTATTGAACTTGACATACCGATAAGAATTAAATAGATGAAAAATGTGAATAGGTATTAATTTAGAGTGAATATCAAACAATATTACATTATTATATATGTAATTAAAAAAAGCATATTAATGGATTATTATAATTTTATTCTCTATATAATATATTCAGAGAAAAAATAGTAATTTAATTTTTGAATAGATTCATTTATATTATATCTCATTTCTCTATATAATATCACACAATTTAAAAGACTATAGTTACAACGATACTGTAATTTAATAATAAATAATTCATGCAATTAAATTAAGAATCTAAAAGCATATACTTAAAGAACATAATGACATCTTACATTTTTTATTATATTGGAAAAATAACAAACACATATTTAATCTTAAAGATAACCTTTTAAACTATTCTTATTTCATTTCTAAAATGTTTATGATATTTTTAGAGATGGAATTCCTCTACAATTATATTTAAAATTACTTATTCAAAACTAATAGCACTATTTTCCAACTTTGCCAAATAAATAAAAAACTCTATTTAATTTTTAGATTAACTTTTAAACTTTTATCTTATTATTTTTAATTTTTTTAATGATATTTCTTTAGATTGATCTCGTAAAATTTTAAAATACCTATTCCAAAATAAATGGACTTATTTTTCCAAACTTTGCCCAAACAATGCGTTTAGAAAGTTCATTATTGACTTGAATACAATTTTCAAAAAGACCCATAAGATGTAGACCAATTGATTTGTGTGAAGTTTAATCTTTACTATATTATAATATATTATAAGTTCAAATCTCATGACTCATGAAAAAAATTTGAAAATAAAAACCACTTATGAAAGAATTAAACTTTCTCCAAAAAAACCTTCCGAATACTAGCGATAACATCCTATTGATTAACATAATATTTTACTATCCAAAATTGAAACTAATCTTTACCTACACTTATATATTAAATTAAATAAAATAAAATAACAACATTCAAAAGAGAAACGGAATAATTAGACATTGAGGCTCATCTTTACCGACACTTGTATAAAAAAAAAGCCAAGAAAACAGCAACATTCAACAGCGAATGAGAATAATTCGAAAATTCAGTTGTAAAACCATAAAAGCAACCACATTCAAAAGAGAGTGAGAATAATTCGAAAATTCAGTTGTTCGATTCGGTTCGTCGAATAATTCGTTGATTCGTAGTTCGGTACAGGGAGAACAGTAAAGATTGCAATGAAATAATTTTGGAGTTTTTAGTGATATTAGTTAGTAATATATATACTAACTTATGGATTATGATATATAAATAGGTTAGCGATTATGATATATACTATAGGTTAATCAGAGAATTAATTTTTGTAAGGTTAGAATTGGTGTTTTCTTTAAGTATAATGAGTTGCAAAGTTATATAAGGATTTGTATCTACCAAATTGTCATAATTATCCTTAATTAAATTGGGCTTTTCATTATTATATAATGAAGTTATTATATTAGTATTTTATATTTTTAATAATATTGTGAATAATAGAATACTCTCACATGGTATCCTGGAGGGAAATTTATTTTGCTGAATTCTTTCTTGAGTTTCTTGTTTTTAAAGAAATGAATGGATTTTTGTTCTAGTGAGATCCAATACTGTTTTTCATTGTTTAAGTTTGGAGGAGGATTATCCTGATGATTCATCTGATTGGTTTCTACCTGGGTTGAAGACCCTTTTGTCTGGTGTGATTATTGATAAGGTGTCAAGTTTCAGCTAGAAATTCTTTCTGTCTGCGGAACATCGGCTTTGTGCGAGAGCTAAACAACGAGATGTCCAGTGTGATAGCAGTCGACTGCTAGATCTGGATTTAAAGAGTGGTTTCGTCCCTCAGATCCTTGATTTGATCACTTAGATTTGTTTTGATGAGGTTTCACAATTTTTCTCAGATTTATAAATCTATTTGAATTATGTCCTTGGAGAGTAATGCAGAGACCAGTGCTTACTGCCCTATAAATATTTTGTGATCTTGAATGAATTCTCGTTGTTGGGATGGGTTCGTGTTTTTAGGAAGAGGTGGACTGAGGTTGGATGTAAAAGCAATCAGGACCTCTCTACGTGAGCCTGTAATGAATGGATATTTGAATTGTTTCAAGAGAAGCATAGTTGTTCGACTTCATTGCTCCAACGTTGTTGGAGTATGTGTAAATATTGGTGTTCTTTTTTTTCAAATCTGATTATTTTAAGTCAATTGCAGACTTCCCGAATATTTCCCAATTCTACAGATATTGGCGCTGTCAAAAAATTAACTACACCCATATCCATTGGAATATTTGAGAAATCTACAATCTACTTAAGCTCACAGCTGAAGTCGTTTATACACATCGCTTAAGCTACACATGATCACGTCAATCTAGATCGGATCACGTCAATCTAGATCGTGTCTTTCCAAACAGATTTTATAAACTCTAATATATTCAATCGTGTTGTCAGAGCCGCAACAAAAGGTATTTTTCTTCAATCAGGAGTCTAGCGTTGCATTACAGGCATGCAATAACACAATGTGGTTGATCATGAAAAGAAACTTTGTAAACGTTGGAGCTACTGAAGCGTAGAGCCCCATCAAATTTAGAAGGTCAATCTCTTGTTGGTCGACATCCGTGGTAGAAATTTGCAAAGAAGTGCAGCACTTAATTTTTTCAGCGTAGTCAATCGATGTCGGTGGGGTCACTGTGCTTGGTTATCCCAGCGCATGTATAATCGATCAACGCTTGGAGTAACCAGAGTAGAGAACGGAGGTTTCGAGGGCTCATTCAACGCATCTTCTCAAGACGCCATTCGTATTTGACGAGGTTAGGCCTAGATCAATTCTCCCGTCGTTTTAATTCTCCCATAATTTTTTATTAAAGAAAAGTGAAAAGCGTATTTTAATACTCTTTCTTTTTTCATAAAGGAGAAAGCGTATTAGAAATGGATAAAGGAACTTAATTATAGGTTTTTATTCCAAAAATGTGGAGAAAGCATATTCATAAAAGTAAAAGGGCACTTTTTCGATTTGAAAAAGAAGAAAGACATATTTAAAACAAGGGGGCACTGTATGGCAGCAAGTCTTTACCTTGAGTTGGGAAAAGCAAGATGCTACGTAGCCTAGGAGTGGGCTTGTTGTAAGCTACAGTGTGCGACACGAGCTTAAGATATAAGGATCCTTCAATATGTTGTTTGTAAAATTAGGATAATGTGAATAATTTTACCAAAACATTAATTTGAAAATGTTAAAAACCATGGGCTAATTGTTTCAGAGCGACTTTGCATAAGCCCAAGCATAATGTTAGGAATCTATCATGTATATTATATATAATCTGATTCAAATGCTAACTAAAAGCCACTGAATAAGACAAGATAATTTTAACAATTGCCAACAAATGGCCAAAAGGTATATCAATTAGAATACGAAGTACAATCAGAGATATGAATCCATATAGGAGAGCCCCAGGCTACGCAAGTATGAAAAACAACACTTTAACTCCACAGTTATCTGTTCAGAGTCTTTGCCAGAGTACAGCCTGGGACTGGGCTTGTTGTATCCTGTAGTCTGCGACACGAGCTTAAGATACAAGGCCCCTTCAATATGTTGTTTGTAAAATTAGGATAACGTGAATAATTTTACCAAAAGGCTTGTTGTATGTTGCAGTTTGCGACATGGGCTTAAGATACAAGGCCCCTTCAATATGTTGTTTGTAAAATTAGGATAATGTGAATAATTTTACCAAAACATTAATTTGAAAACAACACTTTGCCAGCCACTTCCTACTAGCTCTCAAGAATAGTTGATTGTTTCAGAGCGACTTTGCATAAGCCCAAGCATAATGTTAGGAATCTATCATGTACATTATATATAATCTGGTTCAAATGCTACCTAAAAGCCACTAAATAAGATAAGATAATTTTAACAATTGCCAACAAATGGCCAAAAGGTATATCAATTAGAATACGAAGTACAATCAGAGATATGAATCCATAGGAGAACCCTAGGCTATGCAAGTATGAAAAACAACGCTTTGACTCCACAGTTATCTGTTCAGAGTCTTTGCCAGAGTACAGTCTGGGACTAGGCTTGTTGTATGCTCCAGTCTGCGACATGAGCTTAAGATACAAGGCCCCTTTAATATGTTGTTTGTAAAATTAGGATAATGCGAATAATTTTACCAAAACATTAATTTGAAAACAACACTTTACCAATCACTTCCTACCAGCTCTCAAGAATAGTTGACATATCCCCCCGGGTTTTCAAGCAGGGTTGTCAAGGTCCACAACTACTACTCATGTTGATAACTCCGATGATTAAGATATCTGTAGACAAACAACGAAAAAAGAGCACTGTGAACAATATTCAAAACAGCAGAAATGTGAAAGAATCTAAGAGCTGCATGGTATGGATGGATCAAATGGGTTTTATGATAGGGATGCAGGGAATGTATTTGTACTCGCAGATATCAACTTAATGAAGCTGTCAAAAATGCATCAAAATTGGCGTTGTATTGTACAGTATGTTCTTTCTTGTATAGCCAGCTTGTAGTACAAGCACAGATCAGTATACATGTAATATAGCTGTCAACCCATCCTGCTGGAAAAGACTGAGACTGTATTCCCTCTCACTCCAAGCTCTCAAGAATAGTTGACCTGGGAAAAGCACCTGGGACTGGGCTTGTCGTAAGCTGCAGTCTGCGACACGAGCTTAAGATACAAGACGCCTTGATGTATACATTAAACATAGTATGAAAAAAAACACTTTGACTGCACAGTTATCTGTTGAGAGTCTTTGCCAGAGTCAATAAATGTAGAGCAAGGAACCAAATCACTTCCTAGTTGACATATGCCCCCGGGTTTTCAAGCAGGGTTGTCATGGTCCACAACTGCTACTCATGTTGATAACTCCGATGATTAAGATATCTGTAAACAAAGAACGAAAAAAGATCACCGTGAACAATATTCAAAACAGTGCAAATGTGAAAGAATCTAAGAGCTGCATGTTATGGACGGATCAAATGGGTTTGATGATAGGGATGCAGGGAATGTCTTTGTACTCGCAGATATCTTTCTTGTATAGCCAGCTTGTAGTACAAGCACAGGTCAATATACATGTAATATAGTTGTCAACCCATACTACTGGTATTCTCTTCTATTAGTCGGTTTTATTGCTTATTATTATGAGAGGAGACTGCGCAAGATCGTGCGGAGCTAAGCCAAGTGGATCTACGGGCCTAGGTGTTTCGGATGGATGTGGCTTGCTTGGAAGAAAAGGAAGGAGTGAAGTCAGACATCTGAATCATAGGAGGTTATCTTCGAATGTGAGTTGGGTGGAGGCATTTTAATTCAAATAGGAGACTTTGGATGGCATATTTAACTTTTGAAATAAGAATTCAATCATTCAAAACTAACATGAGCATAACTTGCCTGTATGTATGCTCTTTTGGATAGTCTAATAGCCGAGTACTTGTCGTAGATTCCTATGCTCCTGGTTTGAGATGTTATTGTTAGTGGTTGTTTCTTGCTTTCTTTTTTCTTTGTGCTTCTACTTTTACGATGTCCATAATTAGAAGAGTCATGAGAACAAGTGCTAAGAGAAACAATGTTGACAGTTGAGTAAGTTGGCTTACGCTAATGGATTCCATGTTATGTGAAGCAGAGAGATGTATGTCAATATATAGGTGAAAAAGGTAATTTATGTTTGCAAGCTAGTTTTAAGTGTGAATGGCACTGGGTTTTTGAGAATATTTTACTAGAAGGAAGAGGCAATCATTTGAAAAGATTGAAAGACAGTGGGTAAACACAGAAATGTGTTGTACAAGCAAATAGGGAAAGCCATGCAAGATCGCAACACTTGAATGCGGGATAGATTTCTGATAGGTGTAGAAATAAATGCATATATGGTCTGATTTGAAATGTAGTTGAAATACTTCAAGATCAGATTGGAGAGGATATTATCCAATATGAAGAGCATTTATTGGAGCAAACCGGTGTTTAATGATTGCCATAAAACAAAAAACTTATCATTTCAATGTTGCAAGATGGAAGGTGCAGAATTTGATATGCAATCGGTGCAGTTAAGTGAGTAGTGGGTGCAATTATTCAATTTTATGTTGTAAAGGTAGGGTGACTGGACAAAGACACAATGCAGATGAAAGCCCCAGCTAACAAACAAGGCTTGGGACTTCTAGAACAAAAGATTGATATGTGAATCGCAATAATGCCTCCTTATGAGAGTAGTTGGATCCCATGTGAACCCCCAGAATTGGATGTGTGATATACATATGAAATAAAGCACTTATAGTACACCAAGTGGAAAGAGAAGAAGGGATGGTTGCTATCATTCTAGTACCACTATCCAATCAGTGAGTCAAGCCTGTCTGCCCTTTCAAAGAAAAGGCGATCCTGTCTGTCCAAGGGGCAAAGGGTAGAAAGCCAGGTCTCTTTGACTCTCTTTCCGAGAATTAGATCTTGTCTTAATTACCAAATCGGATGTTATAGAGTTCTTGCCCTCTCGAGCTAGGCACCTAGAAGCAGAAGGAAACTTATTGACGAACATAAATTGGTGCATCTTAGGTGTATCCACAATAAAGGAGATGTCCTCTACGTTGTAATGATGTAGCACTGAGACTAACATTCTTGCTCCTTGCGGGAGATGTTTTTATTTCAATCATTAGTTATGCATGTCTATCCTATCACACTACTACGAAAGGTGCCGCTTGACCATAAGGGAGATGACAATGAGATTGCCCTCTCCTCAATCAAGAAAGAAAGAAATCTCAAAAAGAAAAATGGTGAAGGCTTCTTTCAACAGGTTCAAGGCTGGCATTTGCGAGACTTAGTGTACTTGGCAAAATGTAATGAATTGACAGTGGTCGCAAATCTGTTCACATATATAAGATAAAAAGAAAGAATTGTCTGAAATACGTAATATAATTGGAATCTCATTCATCAGAGTTAGAATGAGCTTGAGGTAGAGATTGACAAAGTGCAGCTCACTCTATGGTACAATAAAAAGAGTTCAAATTCTTTTATGTCCTGGCATAAGTCCATCTTAATTATGGACTCAAAATAATTATTTTCTGGTACAATAAACAATTCAAATTGTTTTATGAACAAGCATAAGCCCATCTTACGGTTTGGGTCAATCTTAAATATGAACTCTTTAAGGTTTAATAGATCTCTGCCATATACAACGTAAGTATGGCTAGCTGATTTATTCAGGGAAAGATGTATAGATTTGCAGGATCTGTTATGCAGGCCCAATATGAAAAGTAAATTAAGATGGGTAAATTGTTTGCTAATAGGTCCTTGTTGATATACAACCCTACCTTATTATTTATGCCCTAACCACTGTCCTATTGTTTCAGAAACTTGACCTTAGTATTTATGCCCTGACCACTACGATATTTGAAATAATAGTATCACTTAAATAGAGCAGCACCCCACTTCAACATATTCCCTAATGCAACCCATACAAAAAACACCACTAGTAAATTATTCCACAGTTCCCATAGTGTAATGTGCTTAGCTAAAAAATGAGCCACTTTGTTCTTAAATGACTACTTAGTACAAGAAAGTAATCTTGAATGACTAATCAAAGAAGAAAGCCACTTAGTTCTTGAATGAGTAAGTAGTTCAAAAAAGTAATCAGATAAGAATACAAATATATTATATGAATATCCAGTTCTTGAATGACTACTTAGCTCAAAAGCGAAAATTCTTCTCAAGCTTATAGCTCAAAAAACAAAAATTCTTCGCAAGCTTATGACAAAAATTCATACTTCCAGTTCTTCTCAAGCAGCACACTACAAAGGGTCTGGTACAATAAACAATTCAAACTATTTTATGAACAGGCATAAGCCCATCTTAAGGTTTGGGTCAATCTTAAATATGAACTCTTTAAGGTTTAATAGATCTCTACCATATACAACGGAAGTATGGCTAGCTCATTTATTCAGCGAAAGCACAATACCTTGAATTGGTTGTATGAGCATAAGAGTAGCTTGCTCTATGGTACAATAAAAAGAGTTCAAACTATTTTATGCCCTGGCATAAGTCCATCTTAATTATGGACTCAAAATAATTATTTTCTGGTATAATAAACAGTTCAAATTGTTTTATGAACGAGCATAAGCCCATCTTAAGGTTTGGTTCAATCTTAAATATGAACTCTTTAAGGTTTAATAGATCTCTGCCATATACAACGGAAGTATGGCTAGCTGATTTATTCAGGGAAAGATGTATAGATTTGCAGGATCTGTTATGCAGGCCAAATATGAAAAGTAAATTAAGATGGGTAAATTGTTTGCTAATAGGTCCTTACTAGTATACAACCCTACCTTAGTATTTATGCCCTGACCAGTCTCCTATTGTTTCAGAAACTTGACCTTAGTATTTATGCCCTGACCACTGTGATATTTGAAACAATAGTATCGCTTAAATAGAGCAGCACCACACTTCAACATATTCCCTAATGCAACCCATACGAAAAACACCACTATTAAATTATTCCACAGTTCCCGTAATGTAATGTGCTTGGCTCAAAAACGAGCCACTTAGTTCTTAAATGACTACTTAGTTCAAGAAAGTAATCTTGAATGACTAATCAGAGAAGAAAGCCACTTAGTTCTTGAATGAGTAAGTAGTTCAAAAAAGTAATCAGATAAGAATGAAAACATATTATATGAATATCTAGTTCTTCAATGAAGACTTAGCTCGAAAATGAAAATGCTTCTCAAGCTTATAGCTCAAAAAAAAAAATTCTTCTCAAGCTTATGACAAAAATTCATACTTCCCGTTCTTCTCAAGCAGCACGCTACAGAGGGCCTGGTACAATAAACAGTTCAAACTGTTTTGTGAACGGGCATAAGCCCATCTTAACGTTTGGGTTAGTCTTAAATATGAACTATTTAAGGTTTAATAGATCTCTGCCATGTAGAATGGAAGTATCGCTAGCTGATTTATGTAGGGAAAGATGTATAGATTTGCAGGATCTGTTATGGAGGCCCAATATGAAAAGTAAATTAAGATGGGTAAATTTTTTGCGAATAGGTCCTTGCTGGTATACAACCGTACCTGTCCTTGCTGGTATACAACCTTACCTTAGTATTTATGCCCTGACCACTCTCCTATTGTTTCAGAAACTCGACGTTAGTATTCATGCCCTGACCACTGCGATATTTGAAACAATAGTATCGCTTAAATAGAGCAGCACCCCACTTCAACATATTCCCTAATGCAACCCATACAAAAAACACCACTAGTAAATTATTCCACAGTTCCCGTAGTGTAATGTGCTTAGGTCAAAAACGAGCCACTTAGTTCTTAAATGACTACTTAGTTCAAAAAAGTAATCTTGAATGACTAATGAGAGAAGAAAGCCACTTAGTAAATTATTCCACAGTTCTCGTAGTGTAATGTGCTTAGCTCAAAAATGAGCCACTTAGTTCTTAAATGATTACTTAGTTCAGAAAAGTAATCTTGAATGACTAATAAGAGAAGAAAGCCACTTAGTTCTTGAATGAGTAAGTAGTTCAAAAAAGTAATCAGATAAGAATACAAGTTCAAAAAAGTAATCAGAAAAGAATACAAATATATTATATGAATATCCAGTTCTTGAATGACTACTTAGCTCAAAAATGAAAATTCTTCTCAAGCTCATAGCTCAAAAAACAAAAATTCTTCTCAAGCTTATGACAAAAATTCATACTTCCAGTTCTTCTCAAGTAGCACGCTACAGAGGGTAAAATAAGTCAATATGTATGCACAATGACATCCGAACTGTCCAACAGGAAACTGCTGTGTACATGGAAATCTCGTAAGTTGTATGTAACATCAGTAATATCTTCGAGATATTTTTCATATGTTAGACCTGTTAGAGATGGAAAAAGTTCTAAAAGCAAACTACCTTTTAGAATGCACTTGTATTGAACATTTGCCTCTGTTTGGATGATGCAATGCAATTGTAAGCAGCGTCGATACGTGGTTAACTCTTGACATGTGGAACAGTTAAGTTGATCTGTGAAAACTGTTCCAAATGTGTCTGCTAGAAGAGAGTTGCAGATTGTAACAAAAGGTTCTGCATGCATGTTTGCTATCGTCAACATTCCTTTAACCTACTTCATGTTGCAATACAGTTTTAGCGTTTGATATTGTAATAAAAAATACTAGGAGGATGATAAATGAAGGAGCATGATTTAGAAGAATAGCAAATAATTTAGCAAGACAAAAAATAAAGAATTAGAAATTATATTTTGTGGACTAGGAAACAACCTTTGTTGTCAACATAGTTAGTTTACTGAGGTCTGCAAGTACTATGTTCGAATTGACAACTGTTATTAAGGTGAATTTTCATGTGCGTAGTGATCCGTATTCTTTTCCTCTGACAAGATTCCGAAACAACACCATTGGTGCTTCTTTTTTTGAAATTTGTTTTTGTATTGATTTGAAAATTGGTTGAAATGTAGTGAAAAAGTAAACCTGAATTGCAAAATGTACTAAGTGTTAACACTAATTCAATTCGTTCTAAGTAAATGTAAAAAAGTATAAATGGTTGAATTTGTCTATACCGTAGCTTAACCCTATCTATAATATTAAGCCTCTTGTTTAACAAAATAAAACAACAGTATTAACATTAAAATGGCTGGCATCCTTTACACAAAACTTCAAGCATTGGACATATAATCTTGATGAGATAAGCCTGAGATTGTCGACTGTCACATAGACAGAAAATGAAAACATCAAGAGTTTAACAACTAGCGTGTAGGGATGCTTCTGAGGCATTGAAGCATGACAGAAAAAGAACATAAAGACAAAAATTACATGGTTAACTGAATAACTTCTCAGGCTGGCATTAGGGATAAGCAATGCTAGCATGTTAACATTTTCATTGAGGCTCAGGATGCTTTTGCTTGTGATTTTTAAAAACTCCATATTGCAGTCCAAATACCCTGGGCCACTGTAGTGTGAATGCCCCGACGATAGGAGAAACCTTATCCCATACAGGCATTGGCTCCCCTATATAGCTCTACTGTGAATTCCCTGACGATATAGTCAAACGGTGAAGCAAGCAATAAAACATTGACCCTAGCCTTACCTCAATAAAGGCAAAGAGCTCCCTATGAGCCCTTCAGTGGAAGTAAGGTAAGTCAGTATGTTTGGGCCATTACATGCTCGTTGCAGAAGTACTTCCTAGATATTTAAAAGTAAGGCAAATATAAAAAAGTACCTGGCAACATCTAGGGCATTTCCAACACAGAATCTTGGTAAGGGTTGAATTTGAAACTGAACAGCGAAAGTAATTTCAGCCAAATCCTCTCCTAGACTAACGGAATGAAATTGCAAAATTGGAAGCAAAAATGCAATGGACAACTACAAAGACACAATTAAAATGAAAGCCCCAGCCAATGTATCAATAACCATATTCACAGCGGAAACAGAGATTCACAAAAAGGGAATATTGTTCGTAACCGTATTTGTTCACAGACAAAAAAAAAACATTGCCAAGGACTAAATCGTACACACCCTATGTAAAAAACCGAAACCCTGCAGATGCTAAAATATATCAAAACAATGCAATAACATAAACAATACCTGAAATAGACCAATGTAGCAGAGATGAAGCAAAAACAAAAGTGGAAGCGAGCTAACCACGAAACCATTTCTAAGTTTATTATATAACAAGAAAAGTAACTTACATGTAGCGGACGTTGCATGCATAATCTAAAATGGAATGAATGACACGTACAAATGACCTGACTTACTTAACCTGCATCAAATCAGCCTCGCACTAGCTTACCTTACGTGATGGCCCAACATATGTCATAGCTCACAAAACAGATGTCACCGCCATTGCTATTTTTGCTACCTTAGCTACTGGCATAAATTCCATGCCCTACTGTTTAACCCTCTCCCTGACCCTCAGCCCTAAGATACAGTAAGCATAACATCAATTCCTTTTACCTGATAACTCTCGTTAATCACAGAGACGAGATGACATTCTCCATGGAAATGCCAAATTGTGTTGGCCTGATCAGCATAGTCCCTCCTATTATTTGGAAACCCCTGCGTAATGAAGTGAAGCTCACGCCTGATTGTCGGATTGTCTCAAGGATCCGTGGTGCAAAGCCATAGATCTCATGCCCGAGTCATAGTATGACCAAAGCCTCCTACCCAAAGACTATGGTGAATTGTCATTCAAGCGGGTGAGTATCAAAAGGGAGCGCTGTCTACAAAACCGTGGCATTTTCCTTCCCTTTCCTTCTGGGGGCACTTCCTTATTCCCTTCATCTACACTCTTTCTTCTATTCTAGACTTACCAATCTTGGCTACCTCCTTCTCTGGTGCTAAGCCCTTGATCTGACTAATCTACACCTTTGGAAAATAGAATCAATCATTCTTCACCCTGCCAATCTTCTTCTTTAAGACAGATCGCCTACCCCAGTCAGCGGGAAGCCCAGTCGAAGTTACCTCTGAGTACTCATACCCATCTTACAAGACATATGTCTTGAAAGAGCTAGGAGCGGTAGCCGATATCTAGGGCTGTAAAGAGGGTGAGGGTTTCGAGGATATAGAGGGTTTCTAGTTTAGGGCTATAAGTAAAATCTACAGACAGGGAGCCTCCCCAAGGTACCCAACTAGAGGATAAAAGCAAGGGCATTTCGATTCTTTCGTTCCTCCCGCAATCTATAAACGGAAGGGAGGGGTCCATGTAGTTGTTTCACTCATACTGAATGAGCATCAGGTTTGGCATCTACTACGACCACTTCAAATGCATAAAACTGCCTGCTCTGCTAGACAGCATGTGGAATGGCTGAGAGCAGACTAACTGAAAGCAACCCGCATCCCTGGCTACCGAGGCACACATACTTTATTTCTATCGGGCAGGGGGCAAGCAGTAGGATCATCATCACCAAACCATGACTTTCTCTTTCTTCCATGCTCGCTATGCACCATAACTGCTTTGCTCTTGGTTCGCCCCCATAGGGCACTCTCATGGGATGTGAACGTCGCCACTAACTAAGCAAGCCCACGTTCTAATGTTGGAAGTGTACAGATGGATCGACCAACCAACCCTTACCCTTATTTCTAGCACCATCACGTAGGTACCCCCTATACACCATTAGCTTTACAGCTTTCAGATACTATTGGGTACCAACCACTATGAACTCTTCTTCCCCGTCGAGTCACCTTTGAGTGAGGCCCTTCAGAGTAGCCTGAACCTGTATGGAGGAGAAATTATATCCGGACTGTCTATGGCACAAAGGTTCACCATCAATTGATATAATTTGAAGCCAAAAAGAGCTGGTGAAGATAAACATAGCCAGAAAAACACTCGCAGCACGACCACCTATAGCACCTACATGCACAACACCTGCCAAAATGAGCCACTATGCGCAAACCCTCAAACAACCTGCTAGTATGCTGAAACAGATTCAATCAAATTCAAACTAATATTAACATTAATAGGAACAACTCCTTGACCGCGGGGACTAATAAACAGTTCTAAAACAAAATAAACTATGGTCCAGCCTCTTCCGCCTCGGGAAGAGGCCAAATAAGATGGCATTTTTTGAAAACTTTGGGTTAACTTTGGTTACCCAGCGATTCGCATTTGCAAACTTTGCTCAGCGACTAATAATCACCATAAATAAATAGCATAGTGGTTAAGATTAATGCTATCCTAGGACATTTGGATTACTATAGTCCCTGGCCATTGCCATATGGCACGGACTAATAAGAAGAGAATCTTGCAAAAAAAATATTATCCTGTGAAAAATTTTTGGCCTTTTTTCTCGAGTTAAAAAAAGAGAAAAGTTAAAATGCAATGGAGATTTCCATTGAATTATAACTATATTTGGGAGGTTTTGATACTTTTCCTTGGTCACTATTCATGCAAATCTAGATGGGTAGATCTGATTTGTATCATGCCTTAAGTATAAAGCAACTATCGTTGCCATCATCATGCTTGTTTTGGAGAAATATTTTGTTTGCTAACTAGTTCTTTTTAAGATGGAAAAAGGTTGCATGAATTTTGTGAGAAAAAGGTAGTGGATGAATTTCATAAAGAGGTTTTTTACTTCTAATCAGCAGTAGCTATTTAGCAAGAAGAAAATGTGACACTTCAAAATTGGCTATGAATCTCAATTGCTAAAAAAATCAAGATGGTTGACTATCTAGTTTCAACCATGGGAAAATATTTGCAAATGCTTGCAGATGAATTTAAAGATAAGATTGACCACCTTCATGATTTGGAGGAGCAAGTTGAGTATTTTTCTGACTCAAGAACAAAAAATTTGAAGCAACTTGAAGAGCAAAATAATTGGCATGTTATGGAGATTAAATGTTTAAAAGAAACAATGTTGGAATAGTATTACCTTTTGAAAGAAGATTATGAGGAATTGTTACAACAATTGATTGAGAAGGATGAGGTTATTCAAAAGTTACAAGAGTCTAAGTTATTCATCTTTAAAATTTTGAATTTGAGACAGTTGATGTTAAGGTGTCGAGCTCTCCTCCTTCCACACTCCATGATGTTGATTATCACAAGCTTGAAGCTAATGATCATGACCCATCACACGATATTGTTGGACCCATTTTTTAAAAATATATTACTGGTATTGGGTCTTCATTTCTAATAAAAATGGGATATACTAGAGCAGGACTTGGGAAGAATGAACAAGGAATTCCTACTCCTATCAACCTTACAGTGCAGACATCTCTTCAAAATTCACTGCAAATCTCAATCACTGAAAAAATCAAGATGGTCAACTATCTAGATTCAACCGTGGGAAAATATTTGCAAATGCTTGCAGCTGAATTTAAAGACAAGATTGACCACCTTGATGAATTGGAGGAGCAGGTTGAGTACTTTTCTGACTCAAGAACAAAAGATTTAAAGCAACTAGAAGAGCAAAATAATTGGCATGTTATGGAGATTAACTGTTTAAAAGAAAAAATGTTGGAATAGTATTACCTTTTGAAAGAAGATTATGAGGAATTGTTACAAAAATTGATTGAGAAGGATGAGGGGATTCAAAAGATACAAGAGTCTAAGTAGGAACTTTAATTTGAAGTTATTCATGTTTAAAATTTTGAATTTTAGATAGTTGATGTTAAGGTGCCAAGCTCTCCTTCTTCCGCACTCCATGATGTTGATTATCAGAAGCTTCATGCTAGTGATCATGACCCATCACATGATGTTGCTAGACCCATTTTTTAAAAACATACTACTGGTATTGGGTCTTCTTTGCTAATCAAAATGGGATATACTAGAGCAGGACTTGGGAGGAATGAGTAAGGAATTCCTACTCCTGTCAACCCTACAGTGTAGACATCTGTTCAAAATTGGCTGCAAATATCAATCGCTCAAAAAATCAAGATGGTTGACTATCTACATTCAACCGTGGGAAAATATTTGCAAATTCTTGTAGATTAATTTAAAGAGAAGACTAACCACCTTGATGAATTGGAGGAGCAAGTTGAGTATTTTTCTGACTCAAGAAAAAAAGATTTGAAGCAACTAGAAGACCAAAAAAATTGGCATGTTATGGAGATTAAATATTTAAAAGAAACAATGTTGGAATAATATTACCTTTTGAAAGAAGATTATGAGGAATTGTTGCAAAAACTGATTGAGAAGGATGAGGCTATTGAAAAGTTAAAAGAGTCTAAGTAGGAACTTTAATTGGAAGTTATTCATGTTTAAAATTTTGAATTTGAGATAGTTGATGTTAAGGTGCCAAGCTCTCCTTCTTCCGCACTCCATGATGTTGATTATCAGAAGCTTGAAGCTAGTGATCATGACCCATCACATGATGTTGCTGGAACCATTTTTTAAAAACACACTACTGGTATTGGGTCTTCGTTGCTAATCAAAATGGGATATACTAGAGCAGGACTTGGGAAGAATGAATAAGGAATTCCTACTCCTATCAACCCTACAGTGTAGACTTCAAGAGATGTTATTTTTCATAGGCTATAGATTGTTATTTTCTTTTATAATTGCATTTCTTCATCAATACATTAAGTTCACCACAAATCATCATTACATTATTCAGATCTACATCATTATTCATCAACATATGCAATTATGTGAAGAAAACATCATCATCATCATCATCAATGAAATGCAACATAAAGTAACAATAGAAGAAAAGTATGCAAATGCATAGATACAATCAGATTGGTCTGAGACTAGGGTAAAACCCATTATAGGGAAAACCCTTGAAAATATTATTTTTCTTAAATCTTCCTAAATTGATAGAACAAAAGAGAATACAATGATCCATCACTTTATCTATGTAACAAAATAACTATGATATCCATGAAACAAATCTAATCATGATTGAAGTCAAAACCCTCATATGGATTGCTATAATGCGTTGTCATAGACTGAAGTCAACTGATGTATATTGCTCTCCATGTGTCGAACACTGCTAAATACTGCTATCACTAACCAGAAAATCTAGAATACAAAAACCTCATCTTTGAGTCTTTGACAGAAGGAGGTTCTGTGTCAGTATCTATGGCATCATCGACGCTATTAGGCCATTATGTGCATGTGTCTGAGGACAAAATCACCATATATGTCAAAATTCCCTTGGATGCTCCCATGTAGTTACTATGCATGTGTCTAGGACAGTGTGGATGGTTTCGAGACCACTTAGTGCGAGCGTTCGAGTACCGACACCACTATATATGCCTATGAAGCCCTAGATGCTCCCATAAGACTTTGTGTCGGTGTGCAAGGTTCTCTAGACATTGTCATGACCATCGTTTGCTAGTGTCAAAGGACTAAAATACCATGTTCTGTGTCAACGTCCAAAACCTAGAAAACCCTAACTCAGAGTGAACCCCACACCTCTGATTTTAGACCTTTGCGCGAACTCCTTCTTTCGAACTTGTGCGAACCAAGAGAAAATAGATTGATACAATGTGTCCAAATGAGCTTGAATTGTCTTGTATTTATAGGCTTTCCTGAGGGTACACTTGGGGTTAAGGCTGACGCAAGCAACTACACATGTGGTTAGGGCTGACCCATTCCATAATACATGTATGAATAAAATAACTCTTAACTCAACTTCCTCTTGACGAAATCTCAATAATTTAAGTTGTCCAAAGTGGAATTTGAGCACAGTTGCAAAAATTAATAATCCCTCTCAACTAGGGAGAATTTGACCTCCCAATATCTATCCTTTGATGAACATGCCATTATGGAATATTTAGGTGTCATCATGTATAATCACTGATAATCTTTGTCATGTGGTCATTGTGCCATGTCCATCTCAAGTGTCTAATCATTAAAAATTATCATTGTAGTTCTCGATCTATCCTTTTCTCATTCATTCCCATCTATTAATTGTTCCAACTCGTATAATGAACATTCTTGGATCTAGAAGAAGAATAATTTGCTAACAGAGGGGAGCTTAATATACGAGCCTTCATCCATTATCCTGAGACCCAGAATCTCTGCCAACAGGCTGCTACCCAAAATATCAATATTGATCGTCATCAAAGAGAATTTCATGAAGGAGCCTCTCTCAATCTGGAACCACATCAAGGAGCACATATCGGCCCAGAATACCATGGGGGAGCTATATATATACAACCCCATATCTACCAATAGGATATCCAAACACATAGGGATCTCATTGGGGAGCTTACCCTCAACTTGAAATCTCAAAAGGGGAGTAACTCCCAACCCAATACTATTGCCTATCAATATTTCCATCATTGACGCTGAATAGTCATGTGGTAGAACAACTAAATTATAGTCGCCTTGGGTTTTACACGACAAGTACACTCTTAACCGATGGCCATACAAGGAGAAATATTCTGAACATGCCCTGCTTGTGGGTATGATGCCAACTAGGGTGTACTATCCAAAGATTAGACAAGGGATTACCTCCCTCAAACCTATGGGTAATAGGTAGGGTCCATTCCCTATTTTCTAGAGATCCCTCAACCCTAGGAGCCCTTATCCCTCAATTCCCCAACCTGGGAGATGAAACACAAGGGAAGAGTTGGCTCAATGTCCTCGATTAGAATTGCATTTGTCATACTCATATCTAGTATCAACTTGTCTCATTAGTAGTTATTTCCTGTTCATACAGAAAAACATATCAAATATCATGTCAGAACATAAATAATCATATAAGTCACAAAAGGATACCACAACCATCCTCCCTCTCAAGGAGGTTCGAACCACAAACCTGATTTTAGTTTGAACAACTACACTGTCTCAATATGTGAGAGCATTCGGGTCCCAACTATATATATATATATATATATATATATATATATATATATATATATATTATATATATATATATATATATATATATATTAGATATATATATGGGATTCTTTGTCATTGCAATGTACCCATGTCATATCAAGATCATGCCCATCAAACTCTATAAGGAGATTTTGTATCCTGCCTCACAGCTAGCCATGCTATCAACATCGTGATAAACCTTGGTCATGCTATGGACATCTCATCCAAGATATCATGGCAGATCTCATATTAAAGCGGCATCCAAATGTGCTTACCAATAATAATCTCAACTGTCAGCAAAACTTCTATGCAGTCGCATATCATCGGAGAAATATCTCATTCTCAAAAATGGAATACCTCATGGAGATATTTCAAAGGATGCTTGGCGACAACTCTATGTGAGTGAAGCAATTCACTCATGAATTCAATCACGTTCTATGCACATCATATATATACAGATGGATGTCCAAAACAAAACATTAATGCTTTAATAAACAGTCATATTCCATGTCAAGTTAAACAATATTTATAACTTCAAATTGAAGTATCGAAGGATTTGTATTTTCATTATTCAAAACATTTTCAGTAGCTATGGAATATAGAATTTCTTTTCCAAATTTGAGAAATCGATCCATTAGGCCATGATATATCATTTGAATCTTCTTAATCTATCTCCCTCTAATTTCTATCATTGGATACTTGTCACATGTCAATACTACACCATTAGGTTAAAAATAAAAACCATTACAAAAATCAAAGCCATACCTTGGAATTCATCATCATGAATTCACCAAATAACTCTCAAATATAGATATATCAAGATTGGGGATCTTTCTTCATGAAAATTCTCTTTGAAACCACAATGATTTTACTAAGCCAGGCATATTTAGCCTCACATAAATCAATGTTGTACCATCACATCAACATAGTCATCTTATCAAATTTTATAAGTTACATCACAACCATGATCAAATTCATGAATATCACAGTATCAATTCTTTCAACTAGGAGACAAGTGGAGCTCATATCAAATCATGACTTCAACATGTCAACAAGTTTTCATCCACCATGAATTATCAATTCGAACTTAATCAAGCCATTTTCATAATAATAATACAAGTCATTTTTGTCACTAGGTGCAAATGCATACACCTAGGATGAGTCATGTAGGTTCCATTTTCATGTTGAATCACAACTACCATTAACTCAACCATTGTGCTAGGAACAAGGAGGCCAATACAAAATATTTTTTTTGAATATTCATATAAGTAATTATACCCACCTAGCATAGACATCACGGAAAATCAATAATCATTAAATAATATCACTAGACAACAGGTCAAGTCCAAATTTTCTATCATAGACAGATCTATAGTCAAAACATATCTTATTCATCAATTCAAAGTTATTGTCAATCATCATGAAACAAAAACATTGCTCATCTATATAATTATCCAAATCATGCCAACCTCTTGTAGCACAAACATAGTGGCATATCTATATGCATGTCCCAATCACCTACAAACACAAGTTTAGTCTATATGGTCATATTATGGAAAACATTCAACCTTTTCTTGCTAGAATATCTCGTTATTATCTTCCACACATATGTAGAATTGACATCTCCTAGGTGAATATATCATGATTTGAAGTGCAGTGATCAAAAACTTCAAAAATCATATTACAATGATAGGATATGTTAGAAACATCATGATTCAGAATTCGGATAGCTTAAAAAATCTTCAAATGTTGGTCAATTGTAGTCAAACCTATTAACGCTCCCTTCAGGTTTGCGTGGGAGTGTCTTTAGTTTCCTGGACACTACTTGGGCCTTAGCATGTGTGCATCTAGGGACGCGATCTCCGAGTTGTATGCCTGTGTTTGGAGAAGAAACCCTAATTTTTGTATTAGCTTTAGATCTAATACTTCACTGTAGATAAACAATTTTAGGTTCACATAAATCATACTTCAAAAACACAAAATAAAAATATGAGAAGGAATATTGAGAAGAGATTCTCGCTCTGACTGGGAGTCTACTTCATTCATGTTCATCCATGTAATGAACTTGTCTCTACTAGATTCAACAAAAAACATACCTATTATATCATAAACATATATCTATCATGTCTATTAGCATAATGGCATAAATATTTCATGAAAGGTTAGACTCAAATCCAAAGATAGATGCAACATTATATCTCAAAGATTATGAACACAATAACACTTTCTATCAAGTCACTCCATCAAGTTGGGGCAACCATAGTTACTCATCTCATCAAGATATGTCCATAGTTAGTCAGAAATCCAGATATCAATCTTACACTTATAATTCTAACATCAAGGTTACCGTGTTCTTCATTATCAATTAGGTCATTCAATAAGACTTTACCAAAGTAGAAAGGGTGACAATCTCTCATTCCTATGATTTCTTCATCCTTATCAGAAGCATTACGAGTAGTATCATGTATAAGAGTCAACGGGCTATCCTTCTTTATGAAATCCATCATGAAAATTATTAGGATTACCATTTACTAGTGTCAAGGTGTTATCCTTTTATAGGATCAAGATATCCAACCAAATATCAAGCATATCAATGTATCAAGCTGAGATAGCCTCATATAAATCAATAAGATCAAAATTTTCAACAGAAGTTGCATTATCTCATCATAGAAAATATAGATCCAAGTTCCTTTCATATTCATGTATGACCTATCAAATATATATACATTTTTATCATACATTATGGCTTACTGAGTCAATAGATGAGATATAAAATACCTGTGCATCTTCATTATCCATGCGAAAGTAGAAGCACTTTGTCTTCTCATAGTGAGTCTTAACCTTTTCCAGCTCTAGCCATCCTTCCTGCATTTCAAACTATCCTCAATGAAGATCTACTCATCACATCTCATCAAGGAGGTTAGTCACATCAATATACTCAAATACCTATCCACAAAGTACAAACAATAATCATATTAATCAGATCCATGAATCTAATCAAAACGAAAAGGCATCATAAGTCAAGAAATACTTATTTTCAATGAGAGGTGATCCTCTCGCTCTTGAACCAATCTTCAAGGGCCATCAATGTCCATGGCCCATATTCCAATGTTTCCTTCAAGTACTCAACCAAGTCTGGTAGTGATTATCCCATCTAGGGCTTCATCAAATCTCCCACAAGTGCTTGATCATCTTCATATTCACCAGCTAGGTTCCATATGTTATATAGCTTTGATAAAGTAGGGCTTTCTCTCCAACCCTAACCTCATAGAATCCATATGGCCCTAATAATCAAGTTTCCTAGCATTTTCTCCAAACACTAGAATTATTTTGGGTCTGCACCATCTTCTTCTTTCTGCCATCAAAGGTGCCATCATCAGGCTAATCACTATGGCTTTTCTTTAGCCCAGTGCTGATACCATGTAAATTTTTCATAGGGATACCTTGTTCTCTTATTTTATAATTTTATTTCTTCATTAATACATTAATTTTATCCCATGTCATCATTACATTATTCATATCTACACCATTATACATCAGCATATGAATTATGTAGAAATAACAACATCATCACCATCAATGCAACAGAACACAAAGGGAAAATAGAAAAAGAGCATGCACACACATAGAGACACCAAGATTATTGTGAGACCAGGGAAAAACCAACTATGGGGAAAACCCTTGTAAATATTCTTCTCTTTAATTGTAATCAAATGGTACAACAATAGAGAGTACAATGATCCATAACTTTATCTATTTAACAAAACAATTATGATATCCATTAAATATATCTCATCGTGACTGAAATAAAAAAACTCATACTAATGGTTGAAATGTGTTGTATCAGACTTAAGTCAACTGCTATATGTTGTTGTCACTGTGACAAACACTATTGAGTACTGCTATCACTAAGAAGAAAATTTGGAATAAAAAAGGCATATCTTTGAGTCAGAACCCTAGGAAGGAGGTGTTATGCTAGAATCTATGGTATCTCGGATGTTCCAAGGCCATTCTATGCATGCGTCCAAGGACCAAATTACTATATATTCCCAAAAACTCTTGGACGCTCCCATGTAGTTATTGTGAATGCATCTGGGACAACCTGGATGCTCTTAGGACCACTTTCTACGAGCGTCCAGAGATTAGCACCTCCTAATCTACCTTTGAAGCCCTAGACGCTCCCATAAGCCTCTATGCCTATGTCCAAGGCTCTCTGGATGATTTCATGACCACTATGAGATAAAATCTAGGGGCTAAAATACCATGTTTTGTTCTAGCATTCAAAAAACAGAAAACCTTAAGTCAAAGGAAACCTCACACCTGTGATTTCAGACCCTTCCACAATCTCCTTCCCTTGAACCTGTGCAAACCAAGAAAAAGAAGAAAAGGTAGCTTGATCGAATGTCTCCAAATAAGCTTGAGCTATATTTTATTTATAGGATTTCTTGAGGGTCCACTTGGGGTTAAGGTCGACCCAAGTAGTTACACATGTGGTTAGGGCCCACTCATTCCGTAATACATGTAAGAATAAAATAATTCATAACTCAACTTCTACTTGACTAAATTAAGTGATATTTAGGTCCATTTTAGTTCTCTGAAAGAGAGGAATCTAATTAAATCATTATCACTCTCATTCAAACATTCCAAGGTGGAATTTGACTGAAGTTGCAAAAATTGAGAAGATAAATCCTTGGATATGATCATGTTATTGCCTCACCTACATCCAGCTCCATTGAGACTAGAGACATCATGTTTGAAGTTGAAGGAACTAAGACTTATGTATCAAAAGAAAAATCTCTTGTTAACCATGATATAATATTCGCAAAATTGAATCCTAATGTCATTCAATATGAAAAATTTATGGAACCCAACATTGATTATCCAAAAACAAATAATGTGGCATCTCCACCTCCTCATCATACAAAATCATCGAGGCCCCAAAAAGCTTTGCTACATACTATCCCTTCATTCATATCACTATACAGAATGCGAGAGGGAATGATCTATGAACAAGTGTTTACCATCATAACATTTTTTGGATAGATTCATGGATGGTCATGGCATCATTTGAATACTATTGATTCTTGCTCCTTCCACATTTGTGTTTTAGCGGGGGTAGTTAGGTGGTGAAAATTATTGTTGTCATTTCTTTGTTGATAATTGTTATTTCTTATGTTTGTTTAGTTTCATGATGACAATGTTTAGACAACTTCAAGTTTGTTTTTTATGACATTTGACCTAAGTTTTCCATAGTTATAGGCCCCATTGTTTATTTGTTGGTTGATGGTGCTGCTTTAGTTTGAAGCCTTTCTTGTGGTTCTTTAACAACACATATTTTCTTTGGAGATTTATTTGGAGAAGTTGACAATGTTTAGCTCCTTGTGCCTCTGGAAGATTTCTATGTCTGAGATCGCAGACCTCATTGAGGTCTCATGACTCTCATATTCACAATTTTGGTACTTCAACATTTCATACTTATTGAATAGAGCATGCCTATGTTCTTTCCATTCATTGGATTTTTATGGGACCTATAATTTAAGCTCCATGATAATTCCAGCACTGGAATATTTCTCTCCTTTTGGTGGGAGAATTTTCATATAGTTTTTTCTATCTTTATTCACTTGTGAGAGTTTCTACATGGGTATCCAATAAAGCCTTGTTATCGAGGCCCATTCTTTGTTTTCTTTCTTCTTTAGTTACTCCCATGTTTAACTCAGTGTTAGAGGTTGTTTTTTTCCAAATCTTCATTTCCCTATAAGCTAAGTCTGGTGAGTTGGAAGCTCACAAAGGGACTTCATCTGATCAATTATTGTGGTTATCCTTAACAGGCACTTCTCTTCCCATATTGCTATATAATGAAGGTCATGTATGTACTTCTACATAACCTTGTGAGGAATAGAATACTCTTACTTGCAAAGAAGAATATTGATATATGTCTTATTTTTAATTTATAAATTGATAATTTGCAAACATGTTTGAGAGATATATCTATCAAATTTAATCAAAAAAAAAAAAGAAATTGGTTTGGCTTGAGCAATTATTAATTAGCAATATGTATTTCAAAAAAATGTTTGTACATATATAATAACTATATTCCCAACATAAAATGCATTATAATTTGGAATTTGCATTTTTCACTATAATATGGAATTTGTATAGAAATTCAGTTTCTATTGAACATCATATTATATAATCTATAACACCTTCAACAGTTAACTCAATTGATCAAGTGTAGCACTTATTTAAATAGTTCTAATACATATACTTCCCAATAATCATTTTTTTCCCATAACGAATTGAATTCAAACTCGAACTGATATTTGAACTTGGTAATTATGGGTGGAAGTCAGTCTTGTCACATGGATCTTTGATATTGTGGGACTGTTGTTTTCCTATGATTTGTGACCTTCTTTACCTATGGGATAATGGTCAACAATGAGAGTGCTGGTGAAACATAAAATTCCCTCTGAAGAATTCGAACCTGTTCCCATGGGTGTCAAGATATTATTGGGAAAGGCCATATCCACAACTCTGCATCTCCACCTTTTCACTACTATTAGATATGGCATCTAAGGCTCACAAAATTGTTCTTATTGGCAACATTTGTGGATCTGGCACCATTCCCTGAGTTCCCAAGGATTTGATCCATGATCTCCTAGTGCTCAACGTCTATTTATCATCACTTGAGAGAGATATCCTTCATTATCCGCTTGCTGCAATCACATTAGCTTCATCAAAGACTTATATAATGGTAGCTGCTAAGCATGTTATTTGAAATGTCTTAGTAAATCTTCACCTTTTCTAACAATAATGCTATCAAACAAGTTGTATTTCATAGGTGGAGGGGTTGGTAGCTAGTGAATTGTGTGGCATTCCACAACATATTTGGGTAGCTTGACCAACCCCTCGTCATCTATGGATTGACGCCAACCTTCTCAATAATGGAACCTCATTTTAAAATGATGAAAAAACAAATAAAAATCACAACAAACAATCTAATCGAGCATGTTGTTTGACCCTTCCCCCGTGAGGGATTTAAGGCCAATACTACTCTCATAGTAAATAGAAAAAGTAGAGAGTAGAAATTTACATAAAATTGTTGTGAGTATTTTATTACTAAATGTAAAAGTACATATAAATGCATGAATTTCTCTATAAAGATAAACAACTTATGTCTATTGATTATATGTATCTAACAATGACCAATAACCTTTTATGATCTATAAATAAACTATGGTTAATCTTTACAATTTTATTTTTATAGGTATGTTTATTTCAGAATAGGGTTTCTAAAATTTGAATTTGATTATCGATAATTATATGGTTCATTGTAAAAATTTTGTTTCAATGAAATATTCTATAATATTCTCAATAGTATACAAAAATTAAATATTGAGATTTATCTCCAAAATACTTATGTTTTTAATTCAATTAATTAAAGAAAAATTCCATGTCATGTGAAATAAGTTATATTTTTTGGAAATGTGGCATTGTTAATCCATGGTATTCACTCATGGTATTGTAATTAAGTCTCTTTACAAAAATAGAACGTCCATGGTAAAGTGGAGATTGGCCTAATTCCAAATTAAGAATTTCCATGGAAAAGTGGACGAAAATATCATGGACGAAAATATCCATAAACAAAATATTGTTCCATTTATTTTTAAATGTATACATTTATAACTTATATATTAATGTATTTTATAAAAAGTAATAATAATAGTGATTTAAAGTAAAATTATAATTTACTTAGTTTTATGATTTTCTTTTATTTAATAATGTGAGATGTATTATGAAGTAAGTGATTTCATGGTTATTCCGGACTAATGTCCACAAGGAATATAACAACCATTTAAATTATATGGCTACACTAGTTAAATAATTTTTTTGATGTAATATCCATTGTCACATACCAACCTACACATCTACTTCTTTTTTTCATTAATGCAAGTATTGTACTTCCTAACTCCAACACTGTTGGATTTCATTACCTATTGTACTCCTTGGGTATTTTATTTCATATATTTCACCATGTCATTAATCATAGCATTAGTATTTATATTTCACATTTCCATAACATTTGTATGTGGTGGTAAATATGGCACAATTATATTTAAAGTCTAGCATTAAAATTAGTGGTTTTCCTTGTGTCTGTCACATCTTGTTGAAATAAATTCAAAACCTATATACTCTTTACATTGTGCTTGTCTACATTAAAGGGGTAAATTCATCACTATTTATTGGATTGTAGCCTTACACTTCCTCGCTTGATTTCCCACTTGGTTTTCATTGATCATTGAACCGTTCTCATTACATTACTATTTTACGTTACCCATAGGTCATTACATAGATACACCTGGTTATATTGAGTATTTATATGCCTATTGCATGGCTTGAAGTCAATGATACTTGGTCTGCTGACACCCACCATGCCTTACTCAGTCCCTATTCCTCGTTACAGTTTTCCTCCCTTAAAACCCACCTCCTACCAGCTTGCTCCATGCATCCTAGCCCATGTAAATAGGTACCAAGGAACATGGCCTCGACGCTTACCGATGTGTTGGGACTTCAATTACCCAGATCTACTGTGTCACATCTAGGGTGTACGTTGTATTGGATAAACCCTATCATTTCACTCTATTTGTTATGCCCTCATTTCGCTTGCCACTAGAGCCAAGAGCTTTGTAACCTTGCTCTATGTCAATGATCTCATTCTTTCTCAACCTAATTTTGATGTTGCCTCCACCTACAACTGAGTATCACAGCTTAGGGCATAATTAGCAACAATGTGCTTTTGGGTTTGGAAACCCAATGACCCACCTACCTCATCATTCATGCCTTTTCTTCCTTACCAAAGTGAAGGAAGTAGAGGATGCAACAAGAGTCTACAGGTCCTTCTCTCTTGTCTGGTTAAACCATTTCCTGAATTTTTAGTTTTGTATTTGTGTTTTGTTCTCTATATGACTCTAAATCGCTCTTTGTCTAGGCAGAGGTCTGGGGTTTGAGTCACCTAAGGGACATCGTGGGGATTCAGTACTTTGACACGAAATCACTCTCATTATCCAAAAACCATAGAAAGGTTTCCCCTTTTTATCCATGGCCTTCTTGATAATCAATTCTTATACAAGCCTAAAATCTTGTTGTTCACATTGGCAGGTTTCCCCGTTGCTACTATTGCGCGGGTTCAACAAGCTCGAAGAGAATTGTTGTCCTGTGCCCATTATATAGTTGTTGACGTGATTTTTTTTTTTTCCTATCTAAGGGTTTATTTCTTGTTGTTCACATCTGGTCATACTTACTAATTACTAGTTCCTTGTCCTTATATTTGCACTGGCGCAAGTACTCCAAGATCTTTTCCACACACTAGTGTGAAGTTTTCCATATCTTGGTGCATACTGATATGGAATTCAGCTCCCTCGAGGTCAGTACCTTTGTATGAACCCCATCCTCATCAAGACACCTTACCATAAATTGATAATTGAAATGGATAGTTTATTATTGTTACTAGTTTCCTTACTATTTTAAAAATTACTCCATCAATATTATACCTTGGTTTGAGGGTTTAAGTCCTCTCTTGATTCCCAATTGCATTTTTTGTTTAAGCAATCCTTCTATAGCAAGTTTGGATTTGTAATGAACTCGCTAATGAACGTTTCTATTTTTCTCTTTCGGCACTATTGTAGAACCCTCAAATATGAATGTGATATTGTCCTATAATTCATGTATGAGGTGAGTCGATAGCATTATTACGTTATGGTTATGTTTAAATGATTCAGAATGAAAATTTACCTCTATTCTATTTGTATCTATCATCACATACTTCTCGTCCATTCATGTTTTAGTTACTAACATAAATGTATTTTTCTTGTCATAAAATTGTAAGATTAAACACTCCTGTAAGCTATTTTGTGTTTTCTGCCTCTCATTTTTTGTTCCCTTTGAGAAATTATGTCGACTAGAATATACATGTATTGTAAATAAAGTATTTATGTCGTTATTAGGGAAATATTTGAGTAACTTCTTAGTAGATAGTTGACTACATGAGTAATAAATATTAATTATGTGTACATTAAATGTTTCAGTGTAAATTCTGGGTGTTTTTAGCATCTTTACGAAGTATGTTTTGTCTAAACATTTTAGTATTTTTGGGTGTTTTCTTGTAATTTTGCAAATAATGATTTCTACAGTTTTCAACACTTTTGGTTGTTTTTAATTTTTTTCTCTATCTCTATTTGACTAGCATGAGGAACAATTTTCTCTTGGTATGGATTGGAATTCATCCTTCACCCAATTTGGCTCACTATCTGAATTAGAGTCAAGGCTCCACGTTAATTATGAGTTTAATCCCCTCTTGTGTTAGGATGTTTTGCACTATAGATTCAAGCTACATGATATAAGGTCTTGCTACCCTCAAGCGTGCTATAATCACTTATTCTTAAATGATTATATCTCAGTGTCTATAGATATCAATATGTGTTATCTTATGGAATATCTTCCAGAAATTATATGTCTTTAGCCACAATGTTCCTAAGATAATAGTTATTTTCTATTTAAAGTTTCATCTTTAATTCCTTTTTCCTAATACTAGATCTCAGTGGTCTATATTTCATGCCATATCGGAGGTTTTACCAACAATAACCTATAATTATTTACATTCAATAACCACTTTAATTTGTAACCTAGCTGCATATTAGAACCCATAGAGCACGATTCACATCATTATGTTCGAGAAAAGGAATAAGGGAAACTCAAACGGAAAAATATGGAAAGGAACCTACCTCTCATGAACTGAGATGATCCCCTAAACTGAGGTTATCCAAGGAGTAATCAATTATTCATAGCTGGGTCTTTTGCAATTTTCCACCATATAAACTCTACTACCTCCTCTAGTTGACGATTCTCTTCTCGCATGCATTAGTAGTAAACAATCTTTCTCATTACTAGTCTATTTTTCTCACCTCAAATTTACCCATGCATCTATGCATGTAATTTTATCTCTTATAATTATCTAATATTTGATTATTTTAATCATTCATAACGTAAACTCTACAATTTTTCTAACTTTTATAGTAAATAGAATAACATAACTAATTCTACACCCAGTTTGCAAAGAAGGATTTGTAGCATAAAAGTAAGAACCCATAACATGTTTACATGAATTATATTGGTAAATTCACAGAGACCATTTCCACCCGAGAAAATTAGCCTTACATCAAATTACATAACAAATACAATCTACTTACATCCATGATCTTTATAATAATAGAATAATAAAATAACCAAATAAAAAAATATCTAACTAGCAATCTGATCTCGAAATTGTATTTGACATCACAATAATCCACCCAGCCATAGACCAACCTCTAATCCCCATAGCCTAGATGACCTTAGCAACCATCAATAAACCCCACTGATTAGCCATAATGTATTTTTAACATTATTCCTCTAACATATTTTTCCTTGGCACTGTTTGGCCTTTCGGGAATCTATTACCTCGTTAAGCTTAAGATCTTCTTTACTTCTTCGTAAAAAAACCTGCTTTTATCTCATGTAGTTCTTTCCTTTGGTATGTTATCTCCCATCGAGTATATATATATAATTGTTTGAGGAAGTTAAAATAAAATTAAATCTGATTCACTTCAGACTTGGGCAAGCTTTTTTTTCTCCAGTGTCTCTTTCCCTAGAGTTTCTAATTTTATTCCAAAACTTTATTTAATTACATGAATTTTTCATGCTAATCATTTCATCACAGTTTATGTTCCAATCATACTAATAATAGTGACATATCAAAATAATTTGTTTCTATAATAATGCAGGGTCTTACCTCCATAGACCCACGTCTTTACCTTTTGCATTCATGAAAAGATTGTTACTCATTCTAATTTGATACAAACACGTATAAGTCAAGAAGTAGATATCAAACTACTTAAAGCCCCTATTCAAATCCTTTATGATCTACACATGTTTTAGGAATGAGCGTCTCTATGAAGATGGTTTTATGGGGTTCAAACTCTTCACATATTGCAACCAAAACATTATAGATGGGTGCAAACTCTTTAATTTGGATGGACCAAGACAAGTCGATACCATAATTTAATATATGTATTTCAAAGGATATTACTAAGCAACATTTGATTTAGTTAGATATGAGGTGTATGATCACAAGATTCGAATTTACCCAAAGGACACATGTACAAAGTGAGCATCCAGACGGCATGTATCTAGAAGGGCCCATTAAAGATATTTGTGTTGAAATGAGGAAAAAGGTACAAATAAGTTAATTGTGCTATTTTTTTTATTGAATATGTTTTCATAGCTTATGTACATGAAATATAATTAACAATATTATCTTTAAAACAAAAGGATTGCATATGCTTTAAGGCTAGATTATTTTATTAGTACCCTTACGAATAATTGTGATTTTCGAGTTCATAATATTTCCCAAAACATTTATAGCGGTTGGTGTGTAAAACTATTGTGTAGCCCTCTCATTGTTTTGGAAGAAATTACATGAGAATCTTAGGCATAAGATATATTTATTGTTTTCTTCAAAAATAATAAATGGGAACCTTGCATATAAGCCTTGTTATTTCATTAAAATATCACATGCATACATGTGTATATCTTGTTAAGTCATTGAAAATGTTTGCTTAGTTTATGCATAATAAAATGTAAGTGGGGGATTTTGTTTTCTTGGAAAGAAATTTCATATGAAACATGTATACAAAAATATTAAAGAAATCATGATATTTTTCATGAAAATAATTTATGTAAAATTTTCTTATTAAAAAAAAAGAAAATAAGTTATTTCATTAAAAAAAGATTGTTCAAAAATTATTAGAGAAAATTATATTATTAAGTTTCTTAGAGATATTAGCGTGATTCTTATATACTCTTAATAGGAGTATGTGCACAATAATAATATCCATTATATTGGAATTCTTGAAATATGTTTCTCTCTTAATTATTTCAAAGGAAATATTAATTGCATGCATAATTGTATTACATTTCAAAATGAAATGTCTTTACATACATTATCATATTAGATTCTTGGAAAAGAGAAAATAGTTTGTATGCATTATTGTATTAAATTCTTGGAAAAGAGAAATGTGTTGGTTTGCAGGAAAGAATGGTGCTATCCATTATACCTTTGAAAGAAAATATTATTTAATGCATGTACAAAAAACAACCAATACATTATAGAAATATATATTTACATGTCAGGAAAAGATTACTCGTCTGTTAGAATTCTTGAAAATTGAAACACATGTTTAATGCCTATTATGTTTATACTCTCCTTTTGAGAACATGGATGCACAAAAACTGAGCTAGTTAGTTTGATGTTTCTCGAGAGGAAATAAGTTATCAGCATGTATGATATAGAAATGTTATGTTTGATATTTCTTGAAATGAAATATGTTATTTCATTGCAGAAAAAATACAAATATTGTGTTTGATCTCTTGAAAGGAGATAAGATATTTTCATCCCTAAAAAGCACACCTATGATACTAGATTCTTTTAAGAGAATTATGCATGGAAACTATATATTTATTGTGTTATGCCTTTTTTTTAGAAACAATAATTAGCATGTAGAAAATAATAATCATTACGTTAGACCTTCGAAGAGAAACAAGTAATCACATGCAATAAGCGCATTAGCTTCCTTTTGGAAAGATATATATATTCACACGCAAGAAATAATAACTAACAAATTAGTTTTCTTTTAGAACAGAGAATGTATTTGCATGTACAATAGAATTTGTAAGTAACTCTATCTTGGGAAATATGCTTTTGGAAAAGAGATTCATTTGCGTGCATGATAATAGTATCTATTATGTTATCTTTCCTTTAGAAAGGGACATGCATTTTCATGCATAATACTAATACTAATAATAATATTTATTGTATTAGAAATATTACTTAGTTACATGCACAAAGAAGAAGTTGAGGGCATAAATTTCTTTGTTGAAGTTTTTATCTAATTACATGCATGGAAAATAAAGGTAATTTTCTAGTATACTGTCAATGAAAATGAATGGTTATAGTGGTTTTCCTTTGTAAAAGAATGTGTGCATGCGCGAGAAGGATCATAGCAATGTGGTATTTATTTTTACATGTTTTCTCTTATAATTAGTGCGTGACAAGTGTTGTTAGAAGAAACATGTTGTGATATTGTATTTACATTTCATGTATGCACGCGAATAGAAGTTGAACAATCATTATTAAAGAATGATTATTGGTTGATAAATACTTTATGTAATCATGATATCAAATTTTGTTGACGACAAAAATGATAAGAAATATGGTGACTTGGAAAACAGAATAGTTAACATTGTGTAGGTAAAAGAACTAATGTCCATGCAGATGAGTGTCAGCTATAGGGTGGTCCATTGATGGAACAAGTGGTCCAAAAGAAGGTAAATATTGAAAATTTATCGGTAAATCATAGCATGATGATTGCAGTATATTTTAGCTACATATTGCATTTAAATGATATTTACTTAAAAAAATTTATGACAATGGTCAAGGGATGGACTTCCTTATAAGAAATTAAGGGGTGAACACCTTCATGAGTGTTTAATAATAAAATCAAAAATTTGTTCGTTTTAGCCCTACGAGGTTTCTAGGGCATATTGATGTCTAATGATGTGGTTTCATATTATGTTACTTTTGTGATGTGAATTCCTTGCATGAGTAGATTTTCATAATTTCAAGTATGTGATTCACTAATCTAGTTAAAGGAATCATGAATGTGATGTAAGGTTTCATGCAAAATTTATGTTAACGTGCTACAACAATGGTTGTGAATACTTATGTAACTTACTATTCCTTTGCCAAAGTTACTATATGTAATATTGAAGATTCTATCTAGTGGTTAATGACTAATATGAAATTATAATTTAGATAGTTACCCATGGGTAAATTGTGCAAAAAAATTATAATCTTATGCATTTTCATGTGAGGTTACAGTGGGATATTACAAGCGGTATTAGATCTAAAGGTTGTACCACTGACACCTTCTGGGAATTGGTAAGCGGTGGGAATTAAACGTATGATACTATTGGGCATCATCTCAGGTATGATTCTAACAAACTACATATCTATATATGTAGTAGAGTATTTTTGACATGAGATGCATGATGCATGCTTATAATGGAATTATATAATCATAAGTAATAAATTCTACTGGAAAACTATACTCATGACATTTTAATCCTTAGTAGGATAAAGAAAATAAACCCTCTATTTCACCTATGAACAATCCTAAGCATTCACTAGTGAAAATAAAAATGGACCACCAAGCTTTGAATATATGACAAGATTAATTATACATTTAATGAATGTGACTAAAGTTATAATGCACTACATATAAATAATAAATGCATGAATTTAAAATATGGACAATGTCCTTGAAGAGGTTGATAACATGTTTTAAAAGTACATTGAGATAACCCCTTTTGATGTTAGAATAAAAAAAGAGTCGAGTAGTGAAACTTGACTCTAATAGGTAGTTGGGGATTGAGACGTGTCATGGTTGTGTTAATATGGTTGGTAGCATTGATTAGTTAGTGTTACACTACTAAATATTAAAACTTATACGCATGAATTGGTTTGCATTTAAGCTTATTTCAATTTGTGAAAAAGTGATTATGATAGTTACTTCATGTCCCATTATGTTGGTAGCAATACATTGTGAGAATTGGAAATGGTTAGATAACCACTATTAACATATACACATAAATGAATATTTATATATAATTTTATGCATCACAACATTGTATGCATGAAACTAAAATTATTGCGAAAGTGAATACATATTTAAACGATTCATATTTATGACTATGTTTATGGAATTAAGGAGAGGTAGCTTAATGCAAATAAGACAACTAGTAAAGGTAAACGTTGCAATGTGAATTCCAACCATGAAAGTATAAAGTTATGATATGCATGATTTTATTATTTGGAAAATCAGAATGTATACCACCTATATCTCAGTTATCTTTCCTGTCAATCTAAATATTGTGACCGATGTTGTATGAATGCATGATGTACATAAATGTTTATTTTTTTTAATGATAATGTACATTTGGTGTATTATGTAAATTACTATGTGAAAGAGTGCTAAAAGATAATTTCATGTGCCAGATAGTTGTGGATAATTGTAAAAGGCCACGAGGCCTTGGGTTGATGGAAGTTGTCTAACAAGAGGGGTTCATGGTGCTTTTCTTTGTTGATTTCCTCTCCATGGAAATAATATGATCTTAGTAAAGGGAACAAGTTGGCCAAGATGGTAAGAGGGGAAAGGGCCTTCGACAATTGTGTTGATTTGGAGCCTGTTGGGGGATACCTAAAATTCCTCATCCATGGGATGTTGTTGGAGGACTAGGTAGGACGCTTCCAAGAGGAATCCTTTATTGAACCCTTCGTGGTCATTTGAATTCTTGAGTTGGTTGGTCAGTGGAATTCCGGAATGGACCTAGTATGGTCTATATCAGGGAACTATCTGGATGTGAAATTGGCTCAATATAGTTATGAAAACCAGTTCCCACTAGTTGGCAGGAGAATTGTTCTGTCACTGTACCTCTCATAGGAGCAAAATTGACTAATCATTTATGCGTTACATTTTATTTTTAGGTTTTTGTAAATAATTTCATGTACATCTTCACCAGAAAAGAGCCTAGTCCTTGGAAAGGAATTAATATAAGTGTAAGTTCCTTTATTGTATTACCAATATTTTGAATATCTTCATAGGGGATAAGTCAATATGCACTTGGAGCAATTATTGATCATTTTGATGATTATAGGGCTAAGTGACCTTCGAGTACTCTTAGAATTATTTTTTTGATGTATTTAGAAGGAGCCAAGATAGTGTGCACATGGTGCAGTGATTTAGCGTTTTGATGACTAGAGAGTTAGTGCTCTCAAAGGACTTGTGGAAGTACTGTGGCTAAAATATCACATGACATTCTATAAATGAGTGATATTTCTAAGTATTCCATTTGGTTGAAAATGTTATAACTAATGTGATTATGTTGTATTTGTTGATCATAGATTACAAGGTGTTTGTTGTTGGGTTGTTAAACCATTGAAGTGCTTGTGTAAAAGCGACCATGACTTCCAAGAGTGATTGATAAGTAACGGTAAGCTGGTATAGAGATTCTGTTTTTCTTCTCTGAATTTGAGTAATGGCGAAGTGATGGAAAGTAGAATCTACATATTTTCACAGCTATAAATGCTTATGAATATTGATTTTCCTTTTTTTATAACATTATTGTTTTTACTTATTGCTATTTCTTAGAATGAAATCCTTCATTTTGAAGGCGAAGTATCCCATTTTTGGTTTTTTAGACTATCGTATCATGAGTAAAAGTTAAAGTTTCAGTGAGAGAATAACACTTAGGACAATGTTCTCGTTATGTGGGGGAGTATGTAATATCCATATACTGACGTATTTACCCTTTTGATTCATAAAAAAATACTACTTACTCTAATTTAATTCAAATAAGTATAAGTCAAGAGGTAGTTCTGTAACTACTTAAAACTTTCATTCAAATATTGTATGGGGATTTACACATGTTTTAAGGAGGATATTTTGTACAGCGATGGTTCTACGGGGTTCCAACTCTTCACATCTTGCAACCAAAACATTAAAGACAGGTGTGAGATCTTTGATTTAGATGGACTAGGACAAGTCGAAACCATAATTTAATATATGTATTTGAAAGGTGATTATTGATCAACATTTCATTGAGTTCGATATGAGGTGTATGATCTCAGAATTTGAATTCACCCAAATGACAGATGTAGAAAGTGATCATCCACATACCTTGCACACAATTAGATATGGAAGTGTTGATTCAAAGTCTGCATGTTTGAATGAGGAAAAAGGTACAAATAAATTAATTGTGCTTTTTTTTTTATTGGAGATGTTTTTATAGCTTATGCACATAAAAGATAAGTAACCATATTCTCTTAAAAAGAAAAATAGATTACATATGCTTTAAGGGTAGATTCTTTTATTAGTACCCTTGGGAATAATTGTGAAGTTCCAATGCATGAGATTTCTTGAAACATTTATTGTGGCTGGTATGTAAAAAGATTATGTAGCCTACTCATTGTCTTCGGAGAAATTACATGATGGTCTTATGCATAAGCTAGCTTTATTTTTTTTTTGGAAAATAATACATAGAAACCCTACATATAAGCCTTGTTATTTCATTAAAATATTGCACACATACATGTCTATACCATGGTAAGTTCTTGAAAATGTTTTCTTAGTTTATGCACAATAAATGATAAGTTTTGGATTTTGTTTTCTTGGAAAGAAAAAACACGTGAAACCTGCACACAAATAGATTAAAGAAATGATGATATGTTTCATGAAAAGAATGTAGTAAACTTTTCTTATGAAAAGAGAAAGAAATTAGTTTATTTTGTTAAAAAAGGATTGTCGAGTGATTATGAGAGAAAATTAGAATATTAATTTCCTTAGAGATGTTACCACGATTCCTATAGACCCTTAATAGGATTATGTACACAATAATAATATCTATTGTATTAGAATTCTCGAGATAAATTTCTATGTTAATTCTTGAAAATGAAATATTGATTGCATGCATCATTGTATTAGATTTTGAAATGAAATGTCTTTGCATACATTAGTGAATCAAATTCTTGGGTAAAAGAAATTGCACACAATATTGTACTGAATTCTTTAAAAGGAAAAATGTGTGTGTATGCATGAAAGAATGGTGCTATGTATTATACGTTCGAAAAAAAAATATTTAGTGCATGTACAAATATCAACCAATGTGTTATAGAAATATATATTTACATGTAGGAAAAAGGTTAATTATGTGTTAGAATTATTGAAAATGGAAACACTTGTTTAATAGCTATTATGTTTAAACTCTCCTTTTCAGAATGATGGACGTGTATTTAAATGCAAAAAAATTCAACTAGCTAGTTTGACGTTTTTGAGATCAAATACGTGATCTGAATGCATGATATAGAAATATTATGTTTGATATTTCTTGAAAATAAATGTGTTATTTTCTTGCATGAAATATAGAACTATTGTGTTTGATCTCTTGAAATGATATATGATCTTTGCATCCATGAAAAGTACAACTATTATGTTCGATTCTTTGAAAATAACAATGCATAGAAATTATATAATTATTGTGTTAAGAATTTTGAAGAGAAACAACAATTTTCATGCAAAAAATAATAATCGTTTTGTTAGACCTTGGAAAAGAAACAAGTAATCGCATGCAATAAGTGCATTAGATTTCCTTTGGAAAAATACATATATCCACATGTAACAAATAATAACTAACAAATTAGTTTTATTTTAGAATAGAGCATGTATTTTCATGTGCAATATACTTTGTAAATAACTCTATCTTGGGAAAGATGCTTTTGGAAAATGAACTTGCATTTGCATGTGCGATAATAGTATCTATTATGTTTGATTTCCCTTGGAGAGGGATATGCATTTACACGCATAATAGTAATAATAATAATAATATCTATTGTATTGGAAATATTACTTAGCTACATGTACAAAGAATAATTTGAGGGGATAACCTTCTTTGAATAATTTTTTATCTAGTCACATGCATGGAAAACAAACCTATATTTCTAATATCCTTTAAGTGAAAATAGATGGTTACAATGGTTTTCCTTTGGAAAATTACTTGTGCTTGTATGAGAAGGATCATAGTAATGTGATATTTATTTTGACATGTTTTTTGTTATAATTAGTACATCAGAAATGTTGTTAGAAGAAGCATGTCATGATAATTTATTTACATTTCATCTATGCACATGAATATATGTTGAAGAGCCACTATTAAAGATTTAGTATTAGCTAACAAACGCTCTATGTAATCATGATATCAAAGTTTGTTGACAACAACAATGAAATGAAATGATGGTCACTTGTGAAAATGATAGATTATATCTAACATTATGGAAGGTAAAGAATTAATGGTCCATGCAGATAAGTGTGAGCTACACGATGGTCCATTAATGGAACAACTATTCCACAAAGATTTAAATATTGTAGATTTGTGGGTAAAAATATCATGATGCTTGCAATAGCTTTTAACTAGATATGTTGTAATTAAATGATATTTCTTTGTAAAATTTTATGACAACGGTTAAAGGATGGACTCCCTTCTAAGCCATTGAGTGAGGGGTGAACACCCTCATGAACATTTAATAATAAAAATAAATGTTTTCTAGTTTTCACCCTACAAAGTTTCCAAGATATATAAGTGTCTAATGATGTTGTTGCATGTTCTGCTACTTTTATGATATAGATTTCTTGCATGAATTGATTTTTATAATATAAAGTGTGTGATTAACTAATCTAGTTAAATGAATCATAAAAATGATGCAAAATTACATCAAAAAATTTAAGTTAATATGCTACAACATGGTTATTAACGATTAGCTAACTTACTATTCATTTATTAAAGTTATTGTATGTAATGATGAATGTATTTCTATACAATTTTACCAAAAAATATTATAGTTGATAATTTCAATTAATGATTTTTTTAATTAATATTATAATTAAATCTAACCCTTAAAATCTTATTAAAAATTAAAAAATCACTAAAGAAAATTATTATGACGAAATCAAATAATTATGACGAAATCAAATAGTATATGAGAAAAAATACATAGGAATCTAATGTATAAATTAAAGCACTTTATAAATAGTGCAACATGCAAGTTGATGTAAGAAATTCAAAAATAATAAAATGTTAGAAATTATAAAGAAATTAATGTTAGAATTTAGAAAATGTATACTACAGAAAAGTAAATAATAAAAAATTAATTAATTAACTATGAAGAGGTTGATGTTAGAACTTTAGCCATGTGTAACCATCGCTTTATATTCTTGCTCCAAAATAGTTAATTGTGTTAATTATTTCAAGCCATTCTCCATTATGGTTAATATTAAACTAACATTACCCTAATTGATTTGGGCAATACTTTCTGATGCCATTAGACTAGTTAAAGACTCTATAACAACTTATACATTTCGATCCGTGGAGGATCCATGCACATCAAAGAGCATAAGAGGAACACCTAATACTATATTAATAAACTCGTCATGCTGGTTGTACAACTTTTTAAAACAAGATGGTTGCATGTGTTGGTCATTAAAAACTTCAATGCTGTCTCTCTATACGAACAAATTCACGTACAGACAAGTGCATAATTGGAGTGGGACCATAGTCAACCTAATAAGGTTGATGCATCCATTTGTTTTTAATTACGCATCTTATCTATATACACATACGTAAGTCGCCAAACAATGCCCAATGAATGGAAATGGGCCAGAGCTAATCAGCTTGCCATAGGGTATTAAATGGCTGGTTAGCTGCTTGCCCTTTAATTTTATAATATACCCGGGCGCATAATGAGATAAATAAAAAATAATGAGATATGTTATAAAGTTGAAGGGCAAGCAGCTAACCAGTCATTTAATGCTCTATAACACGCTGGTTAGCTCTTGCCTAAGAAATGCACCTCCGGTTATTTGGTTGAATAATAGGCTCATTTCCATGGCAAGAGCTAACCAACCTGCCATAGGGCATTAAATGACTGGCTAGTTGCATGCCCTTTAACTTTATAACACACCTTATTATTTTTCATTTATCTCGTTATGCACGCGGGTGTGTTATAAAGTTAAAGGGCATGTAGCTAATCAGTCATTTAATGCCCTATGGAAGGTTGGTTAGCTCTTGCCTTGTTTGTGGACTAGCATAATTATAATTATAGAGTAATTGTTAATTTTTTTTTAAATAGGGCTCAAATAGTGGTTGAGAAATTCAATCTCTATAGCTCAGTTGTAAAGTCCAAATGAACTTAATGCATAAAATTTACCATCGTACCAAGATCCAAAAGTTAAATCTATTATAGGTGACTCAATTTCATCTTATAGATGCATAAAAATTTCCTATTCAAATATGGGAAAAGTTAAGTTAAATATTTGGGAAAAACTGTGAAGGAAACTGGAAAGAAAATAGAAAATGAAGATGCTAAGGTTATTTATTTAAATTGTTTAAATTTTAATTAGGATAATATTATTTTTATTTTTATTTTCAAATTATGATAATGCTATTTTCACTTGAAGTCAATTTTCTTCTAAATAATTAGATGAAATAGTAGCAGCGCTTTTAGGACAAAAAAAGAGAATAAAAGTAGGTGATGGAGAGGACAACTTGCACTTGAGATAGTATTATTGTCCAAGGACAGTGTTCATAATAACAAGAACTCAATCAAATGTTTTTATTGCCAAAAACATGGTCACAAAACATGTTTTTATTGCCAAAAACATGATCCCACAACATTGCATTGTAAGACTTATGCAAAACATCTTTTAAATGGGAAATCAAAAGAATTTGCTAACATAGCTACTATTGGAGACTTGCTAAAGAAAACTTTGAGAACTTCTCAAATTATGGTATTGATGATGAGTTCAATGGAGAACCTTTATTTAAGTTATATTTGACGCATAATCAACTATAGAACAATGTTGGATAATCCAAATTAGTGGTTCTTGGTGCTCGGAAACCCTTGTATACATCGTTAACTGTATTGTATTTATACCATTATGGTTTGTTGTTCTTGGCCCTTGGAAACCCTTGAACAACAACTATAGGTTATAGTATGAATGTGTATGAAAAGGTCAAGTTGTTAGATCAATTTTTGAACACATTCAATATTTATATTGTCTTCCTTGTAACTCATGGATACCTGAAAGTGAAATATTTGAAAGATGGTGGAAGGTGAATAGAGATTCATTACTTCATAGCTCTTATCGTGGAAGCCATAATTATCAATATTGTTGATCTTGCAAAGTTCCTCAATGATTGTCCAGGACAAGCATGTGCTAAATGGAGCTCAAGTCATTGCTTGAAGTAGTGGGTGGATAAAGAGCGATATCAAAAATTCTAGAGTCCAAGTGACTGTTGATGAAGACAAGTGAGACAAAGACCAACTATATTATTGTAATATATATTATTTATATTGTAATAATGTAAGCATTAAAAAGAGACTTAAAACTAAGACTTATTATAACAGGGAGATGAATTGTTGAGATAATTTCTCAACAACCAATTTCCTTATTTTAGAAATAGTTAAATCTCACCAGCACCATAAATATGTCATGTAATAGTTTTTTTTTTTTTTATATCTCTATTTTTCTACTTGAGGTTCATTTGGTGACCGGTTGCAATGGGTTTTTCATTTTTTATTATCTACTTCCGATAAGAATTCAAATGCATTAATGATGAGGAATACAACCGATTAGCCTTGCCACCTAGCAAAAACTCAACCAACGAGATCGTTCATCAACTCGCAACAATTTTATTATAAAAAATTTATTAAATCAGACTGTAACGTAAAAGATGGGAATGGCCGTGAGATCTCATCCCTCCGTTTTCTTATTAGAAGAAGAATAATTTCTCAGTGAACTCTCAACCATTTATTTATTAAAAATTAAAATTCAGCAACTCTTTTTCTGAAATTGATAGGCTTATGTGTAATAAAAATACAAAATAATTTCCGTTCAAATCCAAAGAAACAATAGAAACGAGTTGTACAGCCAAATATTTGAGACTTTCGTAGAAAATAATTTCCGTTCAAATCCAAAGAAACCATAGAAACGAGTTGTACAGCCAAATATTTTACACTTTCTTCACGCTAATGCTAAATCTGTCAGCTGTCTTAGGAAAACATATTCTGTCTTTCTTGCTAGCGCATTTGTCCAAAATCCATCCCAAGGACTACCTCGTTAAATCCGGGGAATTTACGTTAATTACTAAGGATTTTATGAGCTGACTCGGGTTCAAAATATAAGTACTTGTTCCTTTCTAAGTGTTGTATAGACGTTTATAGATGGGGACAAAAGTATTTCATAGGGAACAAAAAAAAATCACTTTTCAAATTTGAAAGGAGAATTGTTTTTGATTTTTCTAAGGAAACTTTTCATAATGGTATTTATTCG